>JAXRVH010000030.1:0-131239 GCA_034640345.1 Drechslera avenae
GTGTGTGGCTCTACAACCTCATTTTGATGATCTGATTGTGTTGATGGGGTGTGCATTGATCCGAGCTGGGCATTGAACGCACGGACACGGTAAGCAAAACCCCAAGCAAGCGAATATTAGGCGTCCAATTCCGCAACAACAAAAGTTCAACTCGGAATAAGAAAATAATCCAGAGTGAGAGGGAAAAAAGTGGTTCTAGAACGTTTACATCTAGATTTCGCTGCTCTGTGTATTCTCGGCGTTATAGAGAGAGGGGGGTGGGGGGCGGGAAAGGGAAGAAGAAGAAGACGGTTAGGTAAGCAGCGCAAGTAGAGGCGTGTATGTGTGCGTGTTGGAATGAAGAACAGTTTCATCCATTCCAAGTTTATAATTATTATTATTATTGTTATTATTATTATTATTATTATTATTCAATCCTTGGTTTACGTATGTTGGCCTATTGTGGCCTGGCACGTGTGAGACTGAGTTCGGAATAAAAAAAAAGAAACAAATGTCGTATTTATGCCGATGGCGTCGTGGACAGGGGAAGCGAGGGGGATTTTGTGTGCGACTGTAACTAATTCCGATTGGAAAATTTTGGGTCGAGTAATCTTTTACTCAAAGTCCTTTAGGAGCTCCGATGGTTAAGTGTGTTTTTAGCTGGTTGGGCATTGGGATTAGATGTGTTTGGGACCTCTCCTCTTATGCGAATTTCCCCCAACATCTAGAAGTCAAAGGTTGTTTGTATCAAGGAGAACGCATTCGCACTGCTACGCTAATAAAGGTAAAATTATCTACAGTTGAACATGTTGGAGGCTCGTGTATATATTGCAGTTCACGTGCGGCCTAGACGCACTGCGAGTAGTAGGCACCCGAAGCCATGCAGGTAGAACCCGAAGCACCTATACGTGGTTAATAAAGACTTTTCTTGGTGAACTTTTTTCTTCACATTCCATTGGACTTACAGGTAGTGCATCCGGCCCATCCACTTCCACCACATTGACCAAACTTTGCAACTGTGCATCCACCAGAGCCACCTCCATTGGTAGGCGCAGCAGCTGCAGATGAAGCGACTGTCGATGTCTTTGTTGTGGTCACAGCAGCTTTAGATGTTGAACCGACTATTGATGTCTTTAGTGTGGTTGCAGTAGCTGTGGCCACCGGCGCTCCACCAGTAGCAGTGACAGCAGAGCCGACTTGACCGGCAATAGCCTCTGTACCACCCGCAATGACTGCCGGACCTGGCGCAATGTAAGAAGAAAGGCTCTGGTAGATGTTGATTTGGATACCGGGGTCGGTGGCCTTGTACGCTCCAGGAAAGGACACGCCAGCAGGCGACGACGATCCGCCTCCAGTAACGGTGATTTGGTAGCATGTCATGTAGAACTGTGCACCACCCAACCCGCTTGCAGCATGCAGCGCAATAGCCTCAGCTCTCAAGAGATAGTCACCGGAAGCTAGGTCGGCGGGAATCTTGACATCCATCTTGCCACAGTTTGTATTCAGATCTTTAGTTCCCCAGTAATCATCCGAGCCACTGCTACCACCAGCTTTCTTGCCCCACGTGTCTTCGAAGATCTTGAAGAAAGGGGCAGAGCCGTCGGCTGTGGAAGCATCGGCAACTTTGGACAGGTAAACAAGGACAGGGCCGTAATGGGCGCCACCGATGGCTTCGTTGGCGCAGGAGCGGTCGCCATTTTGTTGGTGCATCTCGACAGTCACGGTACTGCCGGCGGGGACGCTGCACTTTGAGGCTGCGGGTCCTTGGTTGGCATTGCAACGGATATCGTTGCTTGTCACCGACTGAACGGGGCTGTTGCTATTGGGGAGCCTAGCGCATGAAGACTGGTAACTCCACGTTAGCAATCGAAGACGAGACATGCGGAGAGCTACATATCTGATCTTTGCCGTTGATCCATAGATCCTGGAAGGTTGCGTGCGCGGCTACTTGTGCAGCAAAGGCAGTGACGCCGGCCAAGACGAGTGTGCTCTTCATGATGAAGCTTTTGATCGAGTCTGGTAGAGCGAGATGAGTCTGTGGGGCTTGTATGCCACAATAGTACCGTAACCACGACCTTTTATGTCTTTCCTGAATCCGGCCTTCGCCGCCCACGCAATATACAGCCAGCTCGCTTGCAGACCAGAGCCGGCCCCTTGTGTGGTCTGGTATCACTACAATCCGGGGCTTCCGCCACTTGAGCAAGGTATTGTCGCATGACTTTTTCATTATATTAAAATAAAAAGCTTGTTGTCACCGCGTGCCGGGTTCAGTCTTGCCTGTGTAACGTCCTGTGGGTGGTGTGGAGATTAATTAGGCCAAAGATTGTGGCTGTGATTGGCAGTGGCCTCAATATCAAGCTCTGTGGTATTTTATCAATCCTTCCGCTTCCTTTGCGGGGCTGCTTGTGTATATCTCGTGCGCCATATAGTGCTTCCGCGTGCTGGGTTGCCGACCGGTTATATAAAACCAAGTCAAGCGTGCTTCTACCACAAGTCCTCTTGGGTAAAAGCCGGGAGCAGTCGACATCTTGACACTGAGCAATAATGGCAGTGGATAAGCCCGGCTTGCAGTTTCAACCTTTGAATTTGCTGCTGCAAGTACAATGTCCTTCTCACATGGCGTTCCTCAGGCCGCAAACTTGGGCGATGGGGCTAGTCGACCAGGTCTTAGGGATAGTAGCTATCGAACGCAATTTGTTTAGATGAAGTGGAGACGCGACACGTGCCGAGCTGGCAAGCGCCCCGGACTGGTAACCTCGGCGAAAGAAGCGTGTCTCCTTGAACGACATCACACTGCAGTTCACATGTTGGAGCAAGTCTAGGGTAAGATAAGATGGGATACTAGCCGTCGCAATTAAGCTTACGCTGATGCACTGTCCAGAGCTTGGTATGCCATGATCGCCCCAAGTTGTCGGCTCTCTTGCGAGGATAGACTACCTAGCGGGGCGCTAGTCACCGGCATTTGCTCCCGGCAGGCGTCATTCCCCTTTCTACCATCTTCGATACGAAACATCATATACAGAACTTGCATCAGAAATGGTGCTAGGCCTGAATCGCCTGGACTTGGAGTGTTACGCGGCACTTTGAATTGGCCTCGGCTTCTTTCATTTACCCCTTCTAGAGGGTGGTGGCAGTCACGTCTAGTATCGGTCAAAGAGATGGCCATTCATCTCCTCGGGGGGTTGACACCTTCTTTGCCGTCGTTGGGAGGATGCTCTGATTGAGAGAAGCTCACTCTCGAAGAGCCGAGCCTTCTGTAACCTGTAGCACATCACGTCCATGTAGGATACGTATTGATGAAAACCCTCGGATATCGTCACTCTCTCATTCTAGTCCTCACATTATTTTAATCACTGCCTGTATGCTTCCAAATCCGGAATGTTACAGACTGATCCCTATATACATCATCTTCATACCACCCCTCGCTCCCTCTCTAACCTCTCCACACAATCCTTCAACAGACCCATCAACCGAACCTGTAGACTCCGTCCCGCAGGCGTATCCACATGCTTCCCCGCGCCCCAACCAATCGGCAACACTAATCTCCTCCTCCCCTCCCCATCCAGCACGACCAGTGCGTCCAGTGGGAACTTTCCCCCGCCGAGAGGATGCAAAAGGCCGAGGCGGACAAAATGGTTGTTCGAGGGCGTCGTAGCTTGTATGAGGGGGAGGGAGAAAGGCGCGGAGGGAGAGAGTCTGTGAGTGGAAGGATCGTGGCATAGGATGAAAGCTTGGAGGGAAGGCGAGAGTGTGAGGAGATGTGGCAACGCGGCACTGGAACAGTCAGCGATGTAAGAGGAGAGTGGGGTTTTTCCCGCGTGAGGGCCTTGATGCAATACCAGAGTAATTCATAATGTATCTGAACATTGCCCTGTACACAAAGCACCACTATCGACTCTCCCTTGCTATACCTGGCTCGGTTGTCGTACGGCACCAGCCTGCTATCTGTCGGTGTTGCGAGGGTATGGCTGGCTAGTATGGCTGGTATGTCCATATTCCATGCTTCTGATACGTCTATCATGCCCAGCTCTTCCAACTCGCAGTGTGTCTTGGATCTCTTCAACGCATCTCCGAGCGGAGGTCCAGGCGATGGTGATGGCTCTCTCCGCAGCTGTCTTTCTCCTCCTTCTTCTGCGTCGTCATCGTCGAGCGTGAGGCGCGACCGTTTGCGGCCAAGTGCCACGTTCATGGTCCAGCTATTCCGTGTAAGAAACTCTCCCATGAATGTCAACGTCTCACCGCACGTCGTCGTTAAAGGGAAAGATGCATGACTGGGACGCTACGTACAGCACAGAAGAAACCCAACTACATGCTCGCCTTTTCTGCCTACGCGCGCGTTGTCCAAGAGTCGGCACGAGCAGCAGACCAAGCAGCTCCCGGGTTCGCAGTTCGGTGTTGGCTGTTGGCTGTTGGCTGGGGCTGAGGCGGTGTCCAAGCTCCGGCTGCAATGTTCCTGCCCTGCCCCGCTTGTTTGCTTACCTTAGCCCCACCATCCCATCAGGTGCGCGCGACTAGGCTGCCAACACGCGTGGCTGGCCTGGACGTGCATTTTGGACTTCTTCTTTTGCTTGCCCTACCCTAATGGGTTCCAGAGACGTGGCAAGTAGATTGCGACAGAGCACGTGGAATGGGAGTATTCCACTTGAGATACGGTTGCACAAGGGGGACTGTAGGACGTACGACGAGTCCGATCCTTACTTGGTATGTTTTGGGCCTTGAGCTTGTCCGTCTTCCAACATGGGGCATGCAAGTTGTTGACACCAGATGATGCAGATACAGTTTCCTCGGCTCTCGTATCTGGGACTGCTGGTGAAGAGGGTGCATGGCTTCTTTGCGACAAGCCTGATTTACCCGCATGTTGGGCCGAAAGATGCATGGCTGTCGTATGAAGGCGTACCGCTGAAATGGCACTATCCCCTCGGCCTACTCTACGATCTTTATTCTGGCGCAGAACCTGCGTATCCGCCAGACGTGGACACGGATGCAGATGCAGCGGCACAAGGCCAGAGACTCGAAAGCACAGAGAAAGAGGGCGGGCGTCTACCATGGCGGCTTACAGTCCACTTCTCCGACTATCCCTCGGACCAGCTTGTGCAACTCGACAATGAAGACAAGCACCTGCAGGACATGTTCATCCACAGTGTCAAAGAGGCCGACTACCTACGGACAGGCACGGGAAAGACGGTCATGTTTCTGAGCAAAGAGGATAGCACACAGCTTTGGGAGGGCGTCAGAAAACATGACTTTGCGCTATATAACCCCATCAACCAGAAGTTGCTGAATCCGCAAGGTGTCAACCTAAGACATCTGCCCGTTAGGCTGTATCTTCCGCACGCGGCCTCGGAGGGCGTGCAGGAGGAGACTGCGCCGGGGAGCTTGAGAATTGTGCAGCGGCTGGTCCCGCCGAATCTGTCGTCGAGTGGGTGCGGATGCTGTGTTGGTGGTGAAGGAAGCTGACAGTAACGCAGGGCAACCGCAAACCATTGGGACAGCGTTGAACCAGATACTACCGACGTTATTTCCGAGCAGGCGAAGCCCACTTCTCGCACAGGCGGTTCTGCATGGTGCTGTTTTACCGTTGAGCGCGAGTGTGGAGGACTTGGTTCGGGCAACTGCCTATCTTGACGGCTGGCTGCACATTGCTGTGGTCATGATGGGATAAGCGCATGCTGGTGTGTTGATGAGATGAATAAGCGATTCACCGGCCTGGGTTGCATATTGCCGCTGTCCGAGTCATGAGCGAGGCTACGCGGCCAGGCCTGATTGCAAGGCCACTGTCTGTGTGGTGATATAGTTGGGGGCGCTGTGGCGGACGGGGCCGAAGAGGGCCGTTGTCAGCAGTAGAGGGTTTGGGAGCAATGAGAGAGTGAACCTTGTGGTCAGTTCCAAAACACCAGGTGTGACATGGTGCCGTGGTTCCACAGCGCCATCTGCCAAGAACGCGGGGGGTTGTAGGCACAGGCACAAGCAGAAGCTTGGTCGAGGATCCCGGGCAGAACTAAACCCACTCGACGCAGCTCCGTTTGCGCTTCGGCGCTCTCGGCGTAGCGCATCGTCTTGTTGACGGCGGACAGAGGGTGAGGAAATGAGGCATTTCCTGGATGAGTTGTTTTGTTTCCGGTGCGCTAGCCGGCTTGTCACCTTCCAGGCCACAAGCAACGTCGTCTTGACCGCCGAGTTGCGCGGTCGGAGGGTGGGCTGGCGGCCGTCGCGCGTCAGTCAAGGGAGATAAGCAGAGCACCGGCCGATGACATAAGGCCTGCTGCACGAAGACGGTTAATGAGTCGCAGGGGCTCCATGATGGAGTGGAGCCGGTGAGTAGCGTCGGCGGCGGCGGCGTGCAGCTATGAGATGCAACGCGTGTGGACGTCTTGCTTGGTGAGCGCGTCGAGAGCAGCTTCTACGGGTAGTGGACGTGTCGTTGTCGTTGTCGATGAAGCGCCGGGTGCGTGTGCGGGTGCGGGTGCACCTTTTGCTCGAGTTCGCGTGATGCCCGCCATGCAAGCAGTCTCGTGACATGCTCCCAGCAAGTGCTTGAACCTTGTGCGAGCTCTGCATCGTGTGCCGAAGAAGATGAGGCTGCCGATCACCGGCTCAACCACGACAAGATGATGGCATGTCGCGCCATTGGCTGGCCTCGGTAGCTCGTCTAGCCCCGTCCCACGCTTGCTCGACCCCGGGCCTACTTCCCAGCCTTCTTCAACTCTTAATCAACGTAGCTCCCTCTCCCCAATCTTCTCCCTCCAAACATCAAGCATCCCACTTCCCATAATCCCACGCCCAGAGCTTCCGCGCCTCAAAAAAAAAAAGTAAGTCCACTATTTCCACACTCATCCCCGGCCGAACCGCGCCCACAACCCTTGCAAGCTTGGAGCCTCCGGACAGCCCGCTAGGACCCGGGGCCAAACAAAATGCCTCAATCGGTGCAGAAATTTTCGGCGAACCGGGCGCATTCAAAAGCGGCTTATTGAGCCTCTTGGTTTAAGAGCTTGCCTTGGTCTCTCCTCTTTGATGCTGCATCGTTGTCGACCTGCGCCTTTCAATCCCATCGCCGAGTCCCTCTGTCCCGTGGGTGCCATCTCCGATCGCCGCTGACCAGCTTCTGTTTTCCCATCAAACAGCTACTCAAGCTTCCTTGGACTCGCAAACTCTTCCCCCCCATCCAACAAAAAAGACCGATTCACTTCGTTCAATGTAAGCTGAGCCGCGCCTTTTCTCGACCCTTGGAACCCTTTGCGCCGCGCCATGGCATTTTTTTACTGTTGACGTTAGCCTCGCGCCAGAGCTTGGCTTTTCCACCCTTTTTGGACGGAACAAAACATACTTCATGCCCTCTTGTCTCGCGTCCTGGAGCTCCGGAAATCTCTCAGCAAATCCTTCGAGCTCCTTTTCTAACACTTTTGCTACCAGAAACCCTACAACATACACAATGGCCGCCATCAGCATGCCCCTTGCCGCTCGCGCCGAGTATGCTCTCCTCCAGCTCTCCAAGCGCGACAAGAACTGGGCCCAGCGCGAGCCCGGTGTCATTGTTGTCTTTGTCATTGTTTTCCTCGTCTTTCTCCTGGTCATTGCCATGTTCATCAACAAGAGGGTACGTCATCATTCCATACAGCAATTCCTCTACTTTGCCCTCCTAACAATCACTACAGAGACAAGCCGCCAAGGGCGTCGCCGTCTAAGATACCCCCCTGGAGTCGCGTCGATTTAAAGCCGAGATGATGGAAATAAAGAAATGACAACGATATCAAGGCCGTGGAGATATATGACGTTGCATCGTCAACAGTGTTGGTGTATAATGTGTTTAGATATCCGTATATAGTGTCTGCGTTGATGCCTTTTCCCCAGTGGAATCGCAGCTATGGGATGGGAGTCCGAGTAGTGCGAACGCCTGCATTCTTAGGGTTCGCGGTAATAATGATCAAGTCAAATTATTGAAATTTAGTTTGCAATATGCGCGTGATTATGGGGATAGTGACGAGCGAGTGGCAATCTTGACTCTGGAAGACATTCCATGTCTACTACTCTAGGAACCGCATAAGACGCGTGAACAACAGTCGCGTCATCACTGTCAACAACCCCATGTCTCCAACATCTAGACTTGACGGCACAGAAACTTAGCTTTCACCAACCCATGTCCAAGTCTAGGTCCGGATGATACAAAACCCACGATACCCGTTTCACAACAACAACTGCCGACATCACATCCTACATCCCACAACCACCATGTTTCCACGCCAACCTAAAAAAGCCCCGACAAACTAATCTACATCCATACTCATATCCACATCCACCGGCACATGTGAAACCAGCCCACAATCTACTCCGTAAGCCACGAGAGCAACTAGTGAAATCCTAATCCTAACCCTCCACTAACAAATCCAGCCCTTTTTTTTTATTCAACAAAAAATACTTGACCGTTCTAGACCCTGGTTTGGGAAGGGGTAAGGGGCGGGGGGGGGGGGTTGTTCAGGTGGCCTGTGTTGTTGTTGTTGTTGCTGTTGGAAACTGCCGTTCGGCGCGGAACTAGGATAAGACTAAGATACCTTGACCTAGACTATACTAGACTATACTAGAAGCAGATGTTGGTGTTTGCTTGAGAGTGGAAGGGTATTGGAAACTTGACCAAAACTAACAAAGCCAACTAAACCAAGCGTATAGTATAGTATAGTATAGTATAGCGAGCGGTGTACTAGGTAGATCCTTGCTAGATAACCCCAGTTTTTGTTGGACTGTGATGGCAGTGACAGTGACAATGACGCTGAAAATAGAAGAAGAAGATGGAGAAGGAGAAGAAGAGGCATGAGAGAAGTTAGCTTTATGCTACATCATAGATCCCGCCAGCAAAAGCTACAACATATACAACTGCTATATACACAAACAGCAATATATCACTCAGGAGAACAGCAGCCTCGCAGACTCCGCGGTGCCAACTTTTCCAAAGAAGAACAAAAAGCTACAAGTACGACTAGAGACGTTGAGATTAGATTTCTATTTTTTGTTAGCAGCCAAAGTGCTTCAAACTCCTCTCTCAATCAGAGCATGTTTGTGGTTGTAGTATTAGTTGTTGTTGTGTTTTGCTTCACCTACTTCTCTCCCTTGTACATTAACGCCGCTTCTTCTACAACGTCCTTCTTCGTTGTTTCTATTAGAGTAGAAAGTGTGAGGTTTAGTAGCCCAATTCTCATGCGCAGATGGACTTTGCGTGTTTTTCCCCTCTGTTCAAAAAGGCCATACACTAGTCAAGTGTAAAAGTTGAGCTGAAACTTTACATTGTCATCTCAACTCCAAATCCAACTACCCGTTCAGGGCCTCATTTGATCTCCCTCCAGCCTCTCGGCCATTCTAGAGTTGTTTGAGCCGAGGAATCTGGCTTGAGGATGATATGGTAAGGTATGTGCCCTGAAAGTATCCGATCAAGTCGCTTGTGAATGACTTGAACGTAGAGATACCATAAATACTCTTAGAAATCTCTTCTTCTTCTTCTTCTTCTTCTTCTATAATATTAGTGATATTCGTAGAGACACTTATGGGTCCTTATAAAGTTTCGCTACTGGCGGACAGTCAGCCGTCAACTGCCTGTATGTGCGACATGTCATCCATGCTGTCTAAAGTAACTGGCAGTGGAGAAATCGAATCGGGAGGGTAACGCAGATTCACTAGCGCGAGGAAAAATCTAGCGGAGCACGTGGGCATTGTTCAAACGCACCTGTTGGGAAGCAAACGGTAGAAAGGGGACACTGAGGAGTGATGCTCGCGTCCTTTGCTGACCCACCCATGATACACCTGTAGCCATCCTCTCAACATATACGAGAAAGCATCCAAAATGGTGTGTATGCTTTTCAATTTAGGGTTACCCCAAATTTTTTGTAGCCTTATCGATCGAGTCCAAAGTGGAAGCTAGCGGTAGTATCCCACCCGCACGGAAGGCGCTGGTTGTTGACCTACGATCGTACGGTATTATACATCACTTATTTTTTGCCAATTTCGATTCGCTGTGCGAACAGCCTTCTGTTTTTTTCATTCCCATCCCCTCTGATCCTACCTGACCAAGTACTTTGTCAGCCAGATTAGCGAGGATGGTTCACACACGTAGCGGCGCCTACCCTCTCTCTGCCTTCATGAATCCGTCTGTATCGACTTTCTGATGACGATTAATCTCCAATTCGTTGCTGGTCTTGTGCAAATTCGCAGAAGAATGGCCGACCGCGCTCTCGTCAGGCCCTTGACTGGCGTCCCCTGGCAATCTGCATTTGACTGGACGGACAATATCACCCCAAACGACCCAGAAGATGATACAATAACCAACATGGACTCGATCAATTCCAGTTAGTTTTGGCGATCCGCAAAGTAAACCCAACGAAGACCGTTGCTACCCGGCTACTTCTAAAGTGGGCATCCATGTCCTTGGAACATCCGGAAGGGACATGGATGTCACAGGGATTGGGCAAAATTCTGATGGTCCAAGGGTTTTGCAAGTAATAGCAGAAAAAAAATTGTGAGAAAGAAACCTCGGGTCCTCTTGGTGAGCATGATGCTGTTAGCCAAGAGCAAGCGGCGCATAATCCACAAGTAGATGTCGTTCATCTCTGCTCGCTGAAGAATATATTGAGGAAAGATTTCTTGGAACAGGAAATGCCGTCTTCCATTCAGCAAATGGTCTACAAGTAAGTACCAGGCCTTCAACAAGTCTTCAAGTCCTAAACTGAAGATGTCTCAGTCAAGGCTATACCATCCTTACTATGCGTCCTGGATCTGGCTTCACTATGCTCGCAGGCGATGTTGTATTTTGATGCACATTCGGAATTTCTCGCAGTGATTTTGGAACAATTCAAGAAGGTTCTGTATCCCGACGGGGTGGATGTTCAAGGCCGCGAGGTCTAGATTTTAACTCACTGATATACAGTCCCAACCATGCCCGGTGGTCTCTAAGATAGTTTCAAAGCTTGAAAAACAGTGAGAGAGAAAAGGGAAATTCAAGGGAGTATTATTACAATGAGTGAGAGAAGTGACGTTGGAGGTTTGGAGATGGCGTGTCGTGGCTAGCCGAACCCCACTCGCGGTCTCGACGCATACCACACATACTCTTTCCACCCTCATAGCCAAATTTCAATATCTAACAAGAGCTGAAAGTGTTAGGCCTTTGTGTGCCCGTGAGAGAAGGTGCGCAGATAAAGTCTAAGATGATGAGTGTTGCTTCCTTGGCAGCTGCCGTCTTGGTTTCACTCACCGTTGCAATTGTCCTCTCTATCATGAGCTGCATAGGTCCTGCCCATATATCTCCGCCAATTCTATATGTGCGACATGTTACAGTAGCACGTGCAAGAAGACTACGGGCACCAGTCTTAAATCAGGAGCGTTGACAAGACTTCCTGATGGTTTAGCGTGGGTTCTGTCAACCCCACTTCTCAAACTTCAGATAACATGTGCTGGCGCGTCACGATGCTGACCCCTCACCACGGACAACCTACGAGTAGGTACCAAGACGCAACTAAACAAGAGGCCTACGCTGCAATTAAAAACCCCAATAACGGGCTAGATATACACAATGTCTGGATTTATCAAACTAAAGGCACCGAATGGTCAAGAGTGGGAGCAGCCAACAGGCCTTTTCATAGATAACGAATTCGTCAATTCCTCATCGCCGACAAACACCATCTCTTCAATCGACCCCGCTACAGAAAAGGAGATTGCTGCGGTACAAGCTGCCACTGCGGAAGATGTCGACCGTGCGGTGCAAGCGGCGAAGAGGGCCTTGAAGAACCCAGAATGGAAGCAGATTTGCGTAACTCAACGCGGCCGGCTCATGTCGAAACTAGCAGACTTGATGGAGGAGAACAAGGAGCTTCTTGCAACCATTGATGCCTGGGACAATGGTAGGCATTTCCTGGCAAAATTAATTCAAGACAACGCACTAAGGACTACTAGGCAAGCCTTACAGTGTGGCCGTCAACGAAGATCTTCCCGAGTCCTTCTCAACAATCCGCTATTACGCGGGATGGGCCGACAAGATCTCGGGCCAGACAATCAACACCACGCCCCAGAAATTTGCATACACACTGCGCCAGCCCATTGGAGTCGTCGCTCAAATCATCCCTTGGAACTACCCCTTATCCATGGCTTGCTGGAAGCTTGGGCCTGCATTGGCGTGTGGTAACACTATCGTACTAAAAGCTGCAGAGCAAACGCCATTGTCCATCCTCGTGTTGGCCAAGCTTATCAAGCAAGCAGGCTTTCCTGCTGGGGTTGTCAATATCCTGAATGGCCATGGAAGAGAGGCAGGCGTTGCATTAGTGCAACATCCACTTGTTGACAAGGTAGCATTCACCGGCTCCACAACTACTGCTACCCAAATTATGAAGATGGCTGCAGTAGGATTGAGGAACATCACCCTAGAGACTGGGGGCAAATCACCACTGATCGTCTTCGAAGACTGCGATATGGAGCAAGCAGTGCGATGGTCCCACATTGGCATCATGTCGAACCAAGGCCAGATCTGCACAGCTACATCGCGTATACTCGTCCAGGAGTCGGTCTTCGAGACGTTCATCTCTCAGTTCCGCCAACAGATCAAAAACGTATCCATCATCGGCGATCAGTGGAGCGAAGATACGTTCCAGGGTCCTCAGGTCACCAGACAGCAGTATGAACGCGTGCTGTCGTATGTGGATATCGGCAAGTCCGAAGGCGCTGAGCTGATCGAAGGTGGAGAGGCCTGCGAGGGCAATGGCTACTTTGTCAAGCCCACCGTATTCACAAAGGTCAGCCCAAATATGCGCATCTATAGGGAAGAGATCTTCGGGCCCTTTGTGGTGATTGCCACATTTTCCACTGAAGAAGAGGCGGTGGCTCTGGCCAATGACTCCATCTTTGGCCTTGGTAGCGCAATATTCACAAAAGACCTCGAGAGAGCCCACAGGGTGGCTGCAGAGATGGAGTCTGGTATGGTGTGGGTGAACAGCAGCCAGGACTGCGACTACAGGATACCGTTTGGTGGTGTCAAGCAGAGCGGGATTGGCCGCGAGCTTGGAGAGGCTGGCTTGGAGGCCTACTCCCAAGTCAAGGCTGTGCATATCAACATGGGCAATAAGCTATAACGCCGCTATTTGGGTCTACAGGTCGAGGATCTTGGTTCGAGGCTGAAGTGAAGCTGGGTCGATCGAGAAAAAAACAAAAAACACTTCATCTTCCCTACCGATCCTGCACGTATGGAGGGACATGGTGTAGCGAACCTGGCTTTGTGGGACATTTCTACCTCAGCCAATCCTTGTGATGGGTAGCATGAACTTGGCATCAGCTAGATAACATCTCGCATTCAGTGCATTGTTATTCGGTGCTTTTCGATATTCAGCTGGTATTGCATTCATGCAATGGTGACGCACACCACGACCTCGATACGATTGAATCCTGCTGATCACCTCGGTCAGTTTCTCGTGACGATAGTCTTCTTTAATTATTATTTTTCGCTTTCCCTTCCAACGGTTCACACGGGAAGCCAAGATACCAATAGGGTGTTCCCGCGCTGACCGGATTCGGTATTCGACAAGGTATCTCACCTACTATGGTGCTCGCCACAAACGTTCAAGAGGAGATTGAAAAAGTAAAAAAAAACCCCACTACTCAAGGCGTCTTCATGTCCATGTAGATCTTGCACTTTCAGAGCATTGGGGGCCATGGACTTGACCAAGGACCGGACGGGAGCCAGCGCAATCGAGGACCCGATACTCTGGGTCACTAGATCTAGATCTAGATCTCACACGCGATATGACTCGCCGCCAGATCATATTGCTACTGACAGGTATGGATGTGTGGGTTGTGCCCTCTACCATCAATTACGAAGATGGCGCAGACTGGGATGTCGTTCCTTCGACACTGCGAAACAACTCCCAGCGCTTAACGTTTGATCGGCTAAGAGATTGGGCGATGCCTTGCCACTTGGGCAGCATTCTGATACTGGAGATTGTCGAAAAAAAGACGGCTCTAGGGTATGCTTGTGAGGATGAAGGTGTGTAGGAAGTGTGGATATTGCTCCACGATCGAGACAGGGTCGGTGGAGCCTATTGTGCGCTTTGCTTGATGATGTGTGTGTTTCCACAACCCAAATAGTTTGGTCATGGGCGTCTCGATCAATACCGCCGCATCCAACAATGAGAGTAGAGGTGAGTCCAGTGACATGTAGTCCGTGGCCATGGTTTCGCCACAACACCAACGCCTTGGAAACCACCAAGCAACCACCGACAATAACTCACAAGTAAAACTTCACAAGCAGAGCAGCGCTATAAAACAAGCGCTACACTCACAAACAGGGATAGTCTGTAACTATCAAGACAGATCCGTCAAGCGTGCTCTCTTTAGCCATCGCCGAGACTACACATGGACAACAAGGAACACAGTGTGAAGCACAACAGCCCGTATCTTGGAGATCTCTCCCAAGTGTCACGAGCAACTGCGCCTCTTAGCTCTGCTCCACACTTAAAGTTTGCGCCTCGCATGTATGACGCCTCGAAGTAGTAGGGTTGGGGACGGATAAACCATGTTCGCCACTCAACATGTGTTCCATGGGATGCAGGTATTTGAGTCGTGTGTGCAACGGTGCACAAAAGCTCTCTGCTGGGCACAAGGTTGGGGCATGAGTCACACACACACACACACACACACACACCGGACAGGACCGATCAGATAGCTGGAGTGGGGTCCAAGTTCAACGGCGTTGCAGGAAGTTGAGGTGTGTAGGACTAGTTGGGGATAAAAAAGATGACCTTGCCACCGCGATCGATGACGGAGGGCGCGGAGAGAAATGCCAGCCGTGAACAAGCATCTACCGACCAGCATCTGCCCCACTAACGCCAATAGTGGTTTTGGCGCCGGGCGCCTCCTTGGCCCTTTTCACTTTCGTTCTGACGGTAAACTCGGTATTAGCAATCAAGGGCTTCTTTTCGGCATCACGTGCAAAATGCACGCCGACTTCCTTTTTTTGTTTTGCACATGTACACACATGCACAACATACGCACACACACACACACACACCCATGGACGGGCACAGGGTGCGGCTAACAGCGCCACCACAACCTCCACCCCATGATCCCCTTCTTCCCAGCTTCTTACCTGTGACATTGACCCGCGATTCCTTCGCGCTCCCGCACTGCCATGTTCTCATCGCGCCAACCAAGCTCGCATACTCGACACACGGGGACGGGGAGGGAGGGGGGCATGCAGAACTCGTCCCAACGGCTTCGCATTCGACGCTCACATTTGGAATTACCCGACATTTTGCGGCATCCTCCAACGCCTCCCCCCTCTCTCCCTCTCCGTTCAGGGACCCACAACTATCTTTCAGCCGCGCTTTACTCGCCATTGACCCGTCTATTCCCTACCTCCATGTCGCGTAATTCGCTGGACCCTTTTTTTGGGGGCGGAAGGGGGGTGCGCAGGGGGGTCGTGCGGTACGCGACAGATGATGCAACCCCCCAAAGGGTAAAATGATAAAGTTTCGGGGATAAAAAAACAAACTATGCTTTTTTCGTGATTACCATATCATCCCTATTGGGACGCCACGGACAACGCGTACCAGGTAAAGATGGGGGATAGCGAGCTTGCCCTGACTCGTACCCCGCACTCAACTCCCTTTTTTTTCACCCTTGCCCTTGCTCTACTACCACCACCACCATACCCCCCCCTTCGTCCTTGTCCTCCAACGAGAAGAATGTGTATGTAAGACGTTGCAAGATACGGGCCTTCTTGGGCAGCAAAGTAAGCGCGCAAAGGTGTGTATTGAGACTGTATGACTGCCGATCAGTGTAGTGTAACAACCGCGTAGCATTTTCTTCTTCCGCACCGTAAGTAAATGTGCTACACACCGCCGCCACTGTGTCCGGCCAAGTATACCGAACCGCTTTGACACGCACGGTTTCTCCTTCATGCGCTCGACATGTACAATTCGCCGGGAAGAAAGCGGGTTGAGGGGTGAAGGTTTTAGTATTCATCATCATCGTTATTGTTTTTTTCCATTATCCAAAAACGTGCTTTGCCAAATCAGTCTGTATTAAAAAAAAAGACCTGCAACTTCGGCCGTTTGTTACTATGCATAACCAAAATCTCACCCATAAGTTCGGATAACTTGTCCTGACCAATGGAAAATAAATATCTGACAAGGCCCGGGCATAAGAAGCACCGCGAGCGCAAGAATGCTGCAGAAAACCACTTTTAATCGGGGAGATTTTTTTTAGAAGGGGGTATTGTATTCGCCCTCGTGGGGTAACGGACAGAGTGGTTCGTTGTCCTGTTTTAGATTCTAAGCGAGATAGAGAGAGAGAGAGATGGGAATCCAAGGGCGTGGGACAGAGTCAGGTAAATAAAGGACAGGCCATGGCTGGACTCTAGATGCAAATCTCAAGGGGGAAGAACGGGAATCCTGATCTACGGACGCACGCGTGGTTGCGGTTCGCTTGGCCGCGGCGGGCGTGATTTGCATTGCATTTGGCAACTTCCATCTGTTTGGGGGGGGGGGGGGTGTGGTTGACGGTGGGAAGGGGGCTTTGCCTTCCAATTGCGTTCTCTGCCACCGCTAGCGGGCCGACATTAGCGTGTGTCGGCGATGACATGCGCAATCTCATTACGGGTTGTGGTCCAGCTTTCATCGTTGGTTGGGTTTGGTGTTTCAAAGAAATGCAGGTGCGGACCAATGACCCGAACCTGTAAAATTGACGCGAAAACGGGAGGGTCAATGAGACGAGTACGGATAAGATGCCGTTGCGCAACGTCTAGACTCGGGTACGTGTACGTTGTACACGATTCTCTGTAGGTCTGTGTGTTATGTGTGTTATATGTGGGTGTGTGTATATGGACCGCAGGGCATGGTCGCAACCATGCAGGGTGCCACACTTGATCTCACATCTTGTGCAAGGTGATACAAGGCACATGTTCGGACTCGAGATCCAACCAGTCAAACGGTAACGGGCGCTTGACTCGGTCAAGATCTTAACGGCATCTGACATGTCAACGGCATAACACACGTCTGCATTACTCGGCCGTAACATGTACCACATGGAGCAAGGCCCTCGCATGACTTTGTGGTCTCGTGACTTGTACTCGCCGTACCCTGCTCTATATTGAGATGTAAGTAAGAATCTATCCGAATGATGGAGCCGTAGTTGTTGGATGGCAGCGATTACCTGTTTGGGGCATGCTCGTCGGATGTGCCGTCTTCCGTCGCAAGGACGCGGATGGCGAGCTGCCGTCCAAGCACATGTCCCTGTGGCAGTGTGGCACAGATGCCATGGCGGCTGAAGATGAAATCTTCAGATCCGGGTGCGGGAACGGGGAACATGTCACAAGTAGTAAGTATCGTGACGGGACTCATGGGCTTATCTCCTAAGCCTTCCCGTGATTCCTCGGGCGCGTGTGTCTAGGCTTTCCCTCACCCTATGCGGATCAAGGTACGAGCCAGCCAATAAGCCACGTTTGCTGCTTAATTATCAAGGCTGAAGCTCAGTAGTGGTAGTAGTAGGTAAAGGGCAGTAGTCAGCATGCCAGTGCGGTCCACCGTTGGCGAGCGATTTTGGGATCATTAGCCGTGATGATCAAGGCTAGAAGGTCAAGAACTTCCATGCTCCTTTATTGCCAACTCCAGAAACTAGGGAAAAAATGCGCCATCTACCGGCCTTTCCGATTCGCTCTGCACCTCTCATTTCCATGCCATTTTCATCCCCTGTCCTGGCTTGGTCCCTCGAGCAAGTGCTGCAATGAGCAGCCCGTAGGCGGTACATCGCGCCAATAAACGGCACCGAAGACGGGATCTGTGGGTATACTGCACCTGACGTATAGGTAATATATCGAAGATAATGATCGTGCCGTACCCCTGCTCCCCTTGACAAGCCAGTCGGCCCAATGCAACCGCAATCCGTCTCTTGCCTCTTACGAATAGGTTGCATAGCAGGCCCTGTTAGTTGACAGCTGTCACTGCCACGGCGGTGATGACATTTACACTCCTGCAGAAGCGACACGGCTCGTAGAGTGATCTGGCCAGGGGGGGGGGAAGGGGGGAAGGGGGGAGCATCTTTCTGAATCGAGGCCGGAAAGTCGTTCGACCACGTTGGCCTGTCTAATTTTGGGCAGCGAGTCATTGCACGTGCTCGCGCAACGGGGAAAACTCCGCCAGCATCTCAGGGCCGATGATTACACGATGATTACACGATGCAGGTGGTCACGACCGAAGTCCGCGCGAAGCGAAAGAAGGCGACGACTCCCCAAGGCGGCTAGCAGCGAGGTCGGAGAGGGTAAGCTCGTGACTTGAAAGACATGTTGGCTGCAGCGCCGGTCCGACGACTCCACTCAAGGCTAGCCTACCGCGGCTAGCGCCTTTGCTGGACCAGTGCGCTGTGACTCGCTGACGGGGACGGGTGCTGTCTGTGCCCTCCCGCTCGATGATGTATCGCCAAGCTGGGGAAGCGGATGTTGACATGAATTCTACTGTAGACAGCCGCTGTAACAGGAAGGAATTGACGCATGCCGATGCGTCTAGAGCACAAGAGTTCATGCATAGGAGATTAAAATCGTGCAGCAGGATGCTGACATTCAAGTATAGCAGTAGACTCATGTGTCTGTATGTGTGTGTCTTTCGCCTGCTGCCTACGTGGCTCTTCTTTCGAACCGCGCCTTTGGGGGGGGAGAGGCGAGGCGAGAGCGTCTGGCCAGCAGTGCTTGGGAGCAGTGTCCAAGCCCACACAAGGGCCGTGACAAAAGGACCGTCATTTCAAACAAAGTCTGTTGACCAAAAGTCCAGTTAGCTCATGTCACAAGTGTCATTGCGTATTCACCCCACGCAACTAATCTCGAGGGCCGCCGTGGGTAGCACCGCAGTTTACCCAGGGTCACGGCACTTGAGCAGTGTTTTCGGCATTGCGCTTATGACATCATAGCTCCGAGTGCACCACGTTTGCAATCACGTTACGGACCGAATCCGCTCCCACAATCTCACTCCCTGTCAGTCCAAGCGTTACGACTCGATCAAGGGCTCCCGTAGCCTCGCATCGCCAGCCAACGAGAACAAGACGTTAGTATCAACTGAGAAGGTTTTTTGCCCGCGCTAAAGCTTAGATCTGCAATCGACACCCAGCGTTGCCTGATGGCGCTTCCTGCTCCGAGTGATCGACACCAACTATTTATACCAAGAACGTTGAAATCGCGTTTCCAGCATTTGGAAAAGAGAATTCCAGTGAGGCGGAACCGGTCAGAGACTCCAAAGCTCGCCTCGCGTGGTCCAACGATTAAGCCTTCGGCCGGACTTTGTAGGGGCGCGAATTCGGTCAGCTAACGTGGCAGATCGGCAGACAATCGCCTGAGACTCGTAGCGAAATCAGTGAGAACGGTTTCCGAAATGTTTCACGTTTGGGCCAGCTACGGCTATCTGCCTCGATGCTGACGATGAGGTCATTGTCAACTGATGCTCGCATTGTGGTGTCCTGCGAAGGCCAGCATGAACCTCATTTGGATCCCTATCCGCGCGCCCCGCGCCAGTAGAATTCATGCACCCCCTGCTGCCCAATCATAGACACCACTACCGACTAGCCATACATCTGCAGCTTATGAAACCCCATACTTTGCCACTCTTGTGCTGCCCACCTGCAGATCTGCTGCTTCTCTCACATCAATCTTTCGTATCCCCCATGACCCCCGGCCAAACTCCCTAATCACCAGAAGAAAAACAATCACAACGCCGGAACAGGAAACTCGCGCGATGGAGCCCTGATTCGTGCTAGACTTTCTGCAGCGTTGCCGACTCGGGAAGCCCCGCTCGGCAGCCGGCAGCCGTGTCACTCTATACCGTTTTTGCAGGTAGCAAAGGTAAGGGCGTGGCTAGTCATGCAGGTGATCGCATAGCGTAAGGTGGACAAATCATACGTCTATGATTCGTCCCTCCGCCAAGTGTGAGGCGTCGAGTGATGCCCATACGCTAGAGCTTTTGTTGAGGCTGTGGTGACCTGTGTGTGTGTGTGTGTGTGTGTGAATATCTTGGGTTCGCAAATGCTTCAGATGGACCGCGGCCAAGCGGACAAGGATGACCCAAGAATCAACTGTGATATCTGAAGTTTGTTTTAGCTGCTGCTTTCTCAATGACAGCTTTTGAGTTTCGTACCGAACCGCTCTGACGCTGGGCGCTTGTGCGGGGCTTGTGCAGGCCAGCAGTACCCTTGCCCGGGCCCCTAACACAGGATAAGGTTTGTGAGCTTCGCGCTTTAGTAACAGGGTCGTTAGTGGAGATGGGTGCAAACGATCCAAAAATTGTGAAGATGAGATCAGATTGGGGGTATAGTAGCAGTACTGCCAAGTGATAGCTGGTGGAATAGATACATGCTGCCGACACTACGGAAGACGAGTGTGCGAACAAAATTGCAATGCGAAACGTCAAGGAGGCGTATTGCGTACATCGTCTGATACATCGCATCGTGGAGCGTGCGGGTTGGAAAGGGAAACACCGCTGACGCTGCTCAAAGTCGGGAGCCACATGGCAGTGGAAGAACCCTTCACCACACGGGGGTGGGAGTACTATGGCCACATGGCAGTGGAGGAGAAGAGAGAAAAAAAAATGATAACCACATGCGAGTGGGAGGCGAGAGCCACATGGCAGTGGAAATGATAACGCCGGGAAAAGGGAGAAACAATTGAGAAGAAGGACGCCAGTCTTTTCCTACCCGTCTCTTTCTCTCAAGTCCTCCATAGCCATATACCTAGCAGCATACCTGGACCCAAAAAGAAATCCCAGTAACAAAGTGGGCAGAGCAAGAATGAAACCGACCAGATGGGGGTATAACGGGGGTCCATTCCTTTGCTGACACGAACACCAACCCAAATGCAGATGCGGATGCGAATCAAATCAAGTCTTTGGTCCGACAGGAATAATTGTGGAATGTGCGATACTAGTAGCTATGCTCAAGCCGGAGCGGTTGGACGGACAGGCTGGGTGGGATTATTTGAAGGAGGGTCGAAACTGACAATCTTTCGAATCTTGGATGATGCTTCGTGGGGAATCTCCGACTTGCGTTTTGCAGAAACAGGGTATGCTGGAGTAGCGGTAGGAGAGGCCTCCTCTGTGCTTTTGCTACGCGGGTCAGCTGGTGGGTTGCCGTCGGTTGAAGGCGGACTGTTTAGACACCATCGGTGTCTTCGTTGCCAGGCCGCATATGCTTCATCAGCGAACTTGGTATGGTTCTCCAGTCGTTTGATCAAGTCTTCGGTGAGTTTTATTTGTTCGCCCATGTTTTGCGCCGGCGAACTCAGACGATACTGCTCCTCTCCTGGCAATGGTCGCCTCCAGGGCTCATTGCAACCTTTGCACCTCTCCAGTTTCGGCTCGTTTTGCTGATCCGGGTTGTTCTGGTCGTCTATCGATGGCGGCGCAGAGTTTGCAGGTGACGTGGCTGGCTCGACTGAAGGTGTGATGGTCTGCTCCGAGATGACACTTTGCTCTTCGCTGGCCTCTGCTGCCATGGGCGCTGTGGGTACTGGATCATGTCTAGACTTTTGGTTTGGCGGCATGTTTTCCGATGTATAGACGGTGTTGAATCTAACGTTGTAGCGTTGATGTCGCCCACTGGCGTTCACGTGGTCCGAAGTGGGAGATGGGAGGGGATTCCGGGATCCAGTGTCCGGGCCTCGAGGTTGGTCAGGTGAAGTGGCGGTTTCGGGCTGAGCCAGGATTGCTGAGGAAGCTGATTGAGAGGTTGCAGCACGCTTTAGGCTGGGTGCGCCGGTTTCTGGGGCCTGCTGGTTCGAACGGGATTCGGCTGGGGGAGAATGGGGCGAAGATGGGCCTGGTGGGTGGGAAATGGGGCGGGACGTGTTGGACTGACGGCGGCTACCGACGGCAGGATGAAAGTAAGAAAAGGCAAAGACTGAGGATGGAAGGGTGGGCTCGGTCTCTTTTGAGGAGTCGTGGCGCATGTGCGAGAATGCAGAGTCTTGGCGGGCAGTCGCAAATGGGGGTTGCGAGGAAGTCGTGTCGTGCAGACTCTGGGTGGGCCCAGACGACAAGGGCGGAGTGAAGGGGGCAACAACAGTCGTCTGGGACAGCGAGTGCGCATGCGCAAACGTCTGGTGGTCCTGTGCAGCTGGCGGGACTCTGGTGTTGGTGGGGCTGGCAAACAAGTCAGCACGGATGCGGGATGGTCAACCACAAGATGACGACTTACCTAACGTGAGGGCTCCCGTGGTTGATGGCCGTAAAAGAGGCTCGCTCAGCGAGCGGTGGGGGGTTTGCAAACTCGGCCTGGGCCAGCACAGAGGGAGGAGTGGCACGCGAGACCGGTCGGTCTGCTGGCGCAGGCGGCGGCGGCGGCACAGAGTCGCGAGGGCGGTGCAACACTGAGTCGGAGGATGAGGATGTCAGCTCTGCAAAACTGGGAAGGGTTCTGGCGGCAAAGTGGGAGGGGTCTGGCTGCGGGTGCCTGCGTGGATGCCAGTCGCTCCCCATCATGGCATTCGGTGGTTATATGATGTGGTCTGGCGGTCAGAGACGGCGACGGTGATATGAAGCAGAGGAAGGAGAGCTGGGTAGCACAAGGAGTGTATGGTCTTACGGGAAAGCGTCGAAAGGGTCTAGCATTCCAGCACCAGCAGATGCAGCCTCCGCTCACGGCACAGGCAAAGGATGAACCGGCTGGCGGCCCTAGTTGAGGGGCTTGCAAGCAGCCATGTCACTGGTTTGCGCTGGCTGCGGGGGAACGCGCTGCTGCAATGTGAACAGCAGAGGGCCCACCGGGAATGGCATGCAGCGGGGACCTGATCCCGTCTCTGCACCAGCCATGGGGGGAGGGGAGGGGGGGGGCCATGTCCGCCAGCAAGGACCTGGCACGGAAGGCCAGACGCGGCTGCGTGGGACGACGCCAAGGGGCCGGGGCAAGCGGCAAGAGATCCGCGGGCGGCCTGAGTCTTGTTGGACGTGTGTGCACGCACGCAATCTGCGCCCAGCCAGCCCCCAGTCCAGTGCCACAGACTCGACCTCGAGCAACAGCAGCAGCAGCACCACCACCACCAGTACCAGCACCACAACTACCACTACTACTACCAGCACCAACACCACCACCACCACCACCACCACCACCACCACCACCACCACCACCACCACCACCACCACCACCACCATGTCGCCAGTGGCGAGTGCTTACACAATGACCAGCACGCCGCAGCCGACAGCCCTGTGTGAGCCTGCATGAGCGGAGCGAGCTGGTCGGTCCGATCCATGTCACCGTCGGTGTTAAAGAAAAATCATGTTTGCCTTCTGTCCATCCTGTTTGTGTGTGTCTATGTGTGTGTGTCTCGGGATGTTTTGTGCCAGTGGCAGTGGCAGTGGCAGCAGCGCGCTGGCTGGTCATGGCCGGCGCTGCTGGCGGGTTCGTTGGTTCCTGTTCGCTCTCGCATTCGACATTTTTGGCGCTCGCCGCGGCAAGCGACTGGGCGGAACCTTGGGGGCGATGCGGATCTACACGTGACTCGGCCCTCCTTTGGCGTCCTCACGTGACCGCGTCCACTTGCACGTGATGACGTCGCGGTACACGGCTGCCCGGCTGTCTTTGCGCCCTTGCGCCCCTGCGCTTGCCGGCCGTCCAGCCCCGGTCATGTGCTGCTGCTGCTACTGCTGCTGCTACTGCTGCTACTGCTGCACGTGACTCTTTACATCACAACCTGCCATCCGTCCTCTCCACCACATGCGCCCGACGACGCGAGGCCAGCTTGGAGGCCCGTCCCCTTCTGGCACACCCACACACCACATCCGCTCGCGCTTCTACGCCTCCACGCCCCTTACGCCTTTCCTACGCCCAGTCGCCCCACCCGCAACTGCGTCCAGGGCATCCTTTTGCTTCTTTGATGAACACGGCCGTAGCCGGGCGAACCCAACTGCAGCTGTGGGCTTCCCGCGACGGGGACGCGCCGCGAAAACGACAAACTTGGAGCCAGGCCGACAAGGAACCCGACGGCAAACGACGAATTGGATTTCCTACGCACACGGCAAGCTCGAATTGTGGAAACCAGTCCCCAGCGCGGAAGCTGGCGACTCTGCCGCGCACGCTTGCTGCAGGCAAGCTCGCGCCTTCTCTGCCCACTGTCCTCACCCACCATTCGACCACCAACCGAGGCTCTCTCTCCCACATGTAATCCGCACATCCAGATGCCCTCCCTCGAACCCCATACGCCGTTGGCATGCCTACTGATTCATGTTTCGGCTAGCATGCAACGGTGCTGGTGGCGCCAGGAGTGTGCAGCTCAAGGCTGCCGCCTGGCGCCTTCAACGGGCATCTAGTGCACTGCAGCCAAACTTGCGCCCTAGCCTTCACCGATGGGAAACGCGCGACCCTCATTTACCGAACCGAATAGGAAACATGCCGCGCTCGCGTCCTCCTGGAACCTTGTGGCTCGGTATCCCAACTGCCGTCTGATTGGCCTTGTGCCCACCCCCTGCCTGACCGATGACAACGCTCTTGAAGGACCTCGTCTACCAGAAACACTACCTGGACAACTTCTCCCAGACCTCTCCAAGCGGTGTGCAAGAGCTGGAACGACGTCAAAGCGTTGTATTCTTCGTATTCTTGCCGGTCGGGCTGCACAAACTCCAAAGGAGTGACATGCTCGCACCGATCAGACCTGGACCAGTGTCTGACAATCAGAGCGACGCTCCGGGTACTTGCATGATGATCCTACCTTTACTGGCAGCCTGGTACGCCACAAGCTACCGCTCATTCGCTGCTAGTATCAACATGTTTTTGCTTTTAGCTAGTCTTTCACCCAACATCATACCAAGTCGCTTATTTCTCGACCACGTAGCCAGCATGTCTTCTTTCGGCCATGGAACCCAATATGCACCCTTCTTAGGGTTCCGCCGTCTGTCACTGTTCAGCCTTTTCCAGCACTTGGCCACTGTTTAGACGCATGCTCTCCGCCTGCCGAAAACTGGGGAGCCACTACCAACGCCTTGACTGACCAACGGGCCGGCCAAAGGTGAGCTCATTGTCTGTCTGGCGGCCTTCCCCACCGAGTTTCACGAGTGTTTCCTGCCGTGGTACAGGCTCATTCTCTTGACGAGTTACACCACCAGCCAAGGCCTTTTTTTTGTGCAGAGACCCCGTGCCAAAGCTGAGCTCCAACACTCCATGTCATGCGATTGCCATCTTGTCCACACTCGCCAAAGGCATCTGTTCCCCTGCTCACTTCCTGCAATCCCAACCTTGAGGCATATCCAATCTCGAACGTCGCCTCCTACACTCACATTGGCCGTCTCATCCACCATAGGCATCCAGGATGCTACAGTGCCCGCATGGCACGTCAGAACTAGCGAGTCCACCCAAGTGGCTGAGCCATGTGAGTGCTAAGCCCTAGACTTGCTGTCGCGCCACATCCCTGCTATCGGGAGCAGTTCCCCGGCTCGCGTGCCTCGTCCATAATTAAGCTAAACACCATTCAGGGATCGACGTTGAAGAAACGTCGCGCCAATCAATTGGACCTTGATGCTGCAGGATCAATGTTTGCATCACAGCGGCACCTTAGACCCACCCCGTCTCTAGCAATCTTGTCCTAATACTGTCTGTGGCGATTCTGACCGATAGGTACCACTTCGCTTAGGCATGTAGGCGCGACTGCACGACATCGAAACATCGAAGCCTAAACCATGCACAACATTCCCGTTTGGGTTAGCCCGATGCTGCAGCAAGCAATCCGCGAAACCTCAGGTGCAGAACGCTAGATCCAAAGTCCCATTGCCGTCCGAATAGGCCAAGTGGCCTTCGGCTTTTCGGTCGACGGATTGACGCTTCAACCACTCTTGACCCCAACGTCTCGAGCTAGACGGCAGAATAGCTGTGCTCAACATAACGCTCTCTCGGTTCCGGCTATGATGCCCAGTCGCCGACTGCCTGCATTGATGGACGCATCAAAGCGGTCAAGTCGATCGACGCGATACGGGTTGTTGATGCCTTTTTTTTTGCCGGTGACCAGTACCTGCGGTGTATTGCTAACGCTTGCATACATGCGTGCTCGGCACCCACGATTAGGAAATGTCATTGCGGCTCCCCTGTTGCGCTACGCAGGCCGCGACCCAAAAGGCTCTGGCAATGTGTCCAGATTTGGTTGAAGCTGGCCCGTCCCGTCTGGAATTCATAAGCCTCGCCGCTGAAAGACTGTCAATCTGCAGGTTTATCGGCCCTATTTTCGGGCGTGCCTTCCCGGACGACATATGGTTGAGCCTCGGCTTTGTTCTCTGCATGGGGAAGACGGTTGGAAAGTTCGGAACACATGTTGTGTTGTACCACTGACGCAGACTGCCAAAAACTGCTTACTCTCAACAATGATCTGCAGCGTCATGCAGCAACAGCACAACTGCATTTCGCACTTCACTCAGGCATGCATCTACCAAGCAGAAGTCTAGTGGAACGACGACCTCGACACGGAGGTCACTTTGTCACCCCCCTCAAACATTGTATGATTCACCTGAGCATGGACCAAGCGTTTCAACGAATTTATCCCTGACTGTGGGGACTCACACCTCCGGGCCGTATCCGCACCTTAAACCAACATCGAAACTTGATGTGATTGAGGCATGCAACGTCGTCCCTGAGACCTCAAGGTGGCTTGTGGGAGACGGCCGCAAGGGACATGTGATTCGCAATTTGGATGTACTGACTCAAACTTTGCCGTGATGGCCCCAGCTGATGGATGCAGCCACAGCGCGGTAGGCCGAAGAACAAACATCTTGTGGGGACGATAAACCCTTGAAGACGGGGGTTACATGTCAACGGCCACTGCCTGACTCGCCGAGTAAGACAGTCAAGACAACGTCTCAAATAGGCAATTAGCGAGAGACTACTGACCATTCCAATACTTTCATTTCTTCATCCCCGTTTGCCGGGTTAGCCTCTTCCATGACTTGACTGGGACCGGTATCACGCGCCGCCGCTCGCACAGCCTCAGAAGCTCGTAGATCCAAGCGCAGGCACTCGGGTTATCTTACAGAAAATGAGGCCCAGAAGTGGCCAACAACCCTAACGTCTTAGCCTGGAACCGATCCGTATGTCGCGCACAAGATGTCGTGCATATTCTAACAGGCATGCAGCTTGCTTTGCTGTAATCAAAGGGTCAATGGCGCAACCTAGACCCCTTTTTTTGCTCACAAGGGGAGAATTCAACAGGATCATCACGCGCTAGATCATCGCTAAAACAAAGCATACAAATCATCTGGTCTGGGGCTGGGCGGGGGAGCGAGGGGGTGAGGGGAAGGCGAGGAGAGACCCCTGGAATGTATTGTGTGCTACGATAGCACGACATGCATGAGAGAAAGGCAAAGATGACGCCTAGCTTTGAATAGGAAAGCTAGGGGCGTGAGGGTTTTGGCTAACAGACTGACAACCAACCAACCAGCACCGCAGCCAATACAATCCCAAGAACAACAATCTACCGAGCTTTCGATATAAACTAACCATCATATGAGCTTGCTCTAGAAAGCGCGTAAATAATTGGTCAGCAAATACGACATATTGCTCCAAACAACCTAGGAATGACCCTGTCATTCGGGAAACCCGGGCACGATAACGCCATTTGGTCAGCAGCAGTAGTAGTAGCCAAACAGCCAAACAGCCACGAGCCGCCTGACCTTCCCTCCCCAACTGTCGGACTGTCTTTTTGGCTGGTCCGTCCTGCGCTTCGCAGGGTATTCGGATGACGGAAATGCCGTATCGACGATCCGCCTAGCACTGTCTTTCGTGTAAGCTACCAGCCGCCCACTACCACACTAACCAAAACATAGTCGACTGCATGACATGCATAAGCGTGGGAAGCGAAAAGTGGGTAGCGACACAAATATTAACGCCAGCCGCTATCTAATGCAGTCATCCAGTTGAGACGCCTCTTCTCGCTTGAAGTGATGATAAGATTGGGGAAGGGGGTGATGAACATTCCGGAGCACGCACTCGCCGGTGAATGATCACCATGGGTGTGTGTGAGCTACGTATGCCGTACTTGAAGCCACCAAGACGCCATAGTGACCGTTTTACGTCCATCCTCTTCTCCTCCCAAAGTGTGCAAGCTGTTTAAGCGCTGGTAGGGGGGGGCGGAGCGATATGCCGAGCCGCAGTTGTGGAGTGGACTCCCCCTCCCCTTTTCAACATACTGAAGGAGACGATTCCAGATTTTGGGGGCTTTCTCTTCTCTCCCACTTTCCACTTCTCCTCCTTGTCGATTGAGAGGACATGCTACGTACACTACCTCATAGAGAGGGGAGAGGATGAAGAGAGATGTTTACGTGCACTACACTGCACTGTAATTTCGCCTCTCTACCTATCCACGTCATCTATCCTTCTCAGCTCGGTCTCGAGCCTACGTCCACTTCAACCGTCTTCATAGACGAATAATTGAAACACTCTTTGTTAGTTTCCTTGCTGTCTTTTAAACGCAAACCTGATGCCTTGGGCCTCTGCCTACCCACGTTGACGTTGACGTGAACGTCCACCTTTCACCTTTCCCTTTCCCTTTTTTTTTCATTTTACATCCTCTCACTTGAACACATACATTTTCTTGTCGAGACCACAAAGTTATACGTATACACATACTAACTTCCAAGAGGAAACCACACCATACTATAGTGCAGCCTCACGAAACACACCAACCTTTTACAACCCTACTCGTCTACCCTTTCTCCCCGTCGCTTATTCTCTACTATACAACCGACGAATAACTACGCAACCGACAAACGCATCCTGATTCCTTCTTCTTCTTCCTCTCACTCAAAATAATATAATAACAACAACAACAACGAACGATGCGGATCACATATACAATACCTCTATCCTTCCCTCGCTCCTGCTCTCCATCTCCGTCCATGTATAACACAAGTTTCTCTCTTTCTCTCTCTCTGTCTCACGATCGTTCCAAGAGAAAGAAGAGCTAGGGTCGACGAGGTATTTCTGTACAGAAACAACAAGTCATGATCAAAAGGCTGGTGCATTCCAGAGCTACAACATGAACATTCACAGTGATCAATCGAGTAAAAAGACATGAATGAAGAAGATTGTATCAAAGTTCGAATCTATCGTCACTACTAGGTATCTACAACACTGCAATCACTCCACCAATCCACAACACCCCATCTTTAACAAGACACTCCCCCACCTACAACCGCCTCGGCTCCAACTTTGGCAATAAGAACTTTACGTTATCACCAAGCACACCAGTCTATGATGACACCCCCTTCTTGCTGGCCGTAGTGCCCGAACCTTCCATCTCGTACTCGCGCGCATCCTGGAACAAGTCGATAATGCAGCTAGCACTCCAACTCTGCGTTGGAGACGAGTCACTACAGAAGGCCCCGTCCTTGTTGGTCAACTCCGTGAGGCCTGCCCAGGGAGACTCTTGGATCGCCTTCATGCAGCCGGCAAGACGACGAGTGACTTGTTGGTAGCTCTCGATGCGCTCTTCGGGCGTCTTGCGGCGCTTAAGATCAAACTTGAGTAGAGCTCGCAGGAAGAAGCCCGTGGGCCATAGCCACTCGGGGCCCTGGTGGTAGTTTCGCCCCTTTGAGGTATGAAAGTCGGTCGAGTCTTCGCTGTTGATGTAATAACCACGGTAGTTGAGGTCCGAGGGGTCCAGCGTCTTCATTCCCTGAGGTCCTAGTAGAACCCTGTCGGCCATCTGTAGGGCGTACAGAGCATGCTCTGGGTCAAAGAGGTCGGGCGCAACCGTCATGCTGACAGGGAAGTTGGGCCTCAGCTGGTAGTCTTCATACTCCTTGCCCGAGCGGTACAAATCCTTGTAAATGCCACGACGGTTGACAATAGCAGAGTTGACATCGTATTTGCTGTCTTCTTCGGCAGACCGGGGGACGTAGAAGCATCGTTCAAAGTTGGCCTTGATCAAATCGGCCCACTCCTTGTAGGTGACCGTCTTCTTGCCGTCGTCCAATGTCACACCCTCGTACTTGAATTGGCCGGCCTCGTACATGTTGGCGCACCAGCGTACTGTACTGTAGAGCATGCCGATGATTTCTACCGGAGCACCGTCTCTCGGCGTTCCAGGAACACCCTTACTGCCAGCCTTTTCGCTTTCGCCCATCTTGTCCATCCATGTGCCACAGTTCCATTGGTTTCCTCCGAAGATTAGACCAGTCTCCCAGTCAGTCCAAATCTTGATGTCGAAGCCTTCTGATTTCATCTGGCTGTCGATATTCGGTCCCGCATCGTACTCTCGGAATTCTATGCCAGAAGCATGTCGCTGCAGGGCTTCCTGGATGACGTCTTCAATTGTGGAAGACTTGGAGTAGGCCTGCTTGTCGGTGTGTGCGAACCAGGTATCGTCGTAGGGGAGGAATCGTCGCCTGACCTGGTCCTTCAGGAGCTCTATGCCGTTTGGCACGATCTTGGTGTAGTCCTGAATGTTTTGCAAGAACCACCAGACCGAGTCGCGAGAGTTGTAGCGTGGGTTTTTGCCGCCACCAAGAAGGTTAGGAACCATGCCGTGCTTGAGAACGCTGGCAAAGGCAAAGATGTGCTCCTTGGCATCATCATACCGGCTAGTTCCCATATAGAGACCGCGGGCTGAGATGGTAATGTCGCGACCCCAGCATCGCGCCCAATCATAGGCAAAATGAGGAAGACCGGCAGCCATGCTGGGGACACTCTTATCCGGCCACAGCGAGGCGCTGTTCATGTAGCCGGTAACTTGGCAGCTCACGAGTGCCAAACTCTTCAGGAACTGGTTGCCCTCGCGGACGTTCTCGCCCATCAACCCAATTGCTTGCTCAACTGCGGCGTTGTACGCAGTCTGGATGACTAAAGCAAAGTATCGCGGCAGCATGTAGCCAGGGACCTTGCGGATGGCATCGAACTTGGCCTTTAGCCACTCAGCAGGACCCTTGATGTTGGTGTACTTCTCCTTCTGCGAGATGTTCTCAAGACGGCCAAGACAGTAGTCGAGTGCCCATTGACCCTCACGGAGATGGTTGCAGAGTGGGTGTCCAAGGTTGTTGTCGTTGACAATGTCGCGGAGTACACTCCACCAGCCTTGCAGACCAGCGTATACAAGGTTGCCGTGGTTGGGAACGTTGTAAGTTCCGTCTTTGTGATCGGTAGCGTCCCTCTCTTCCTCCTCACATCTGTACAGAATGTAGTTCAGATCGGTCAGGTTGACACCGCTGAAAGCCGCACGTGCGCCGCTGGTGACAAATTTGTCGAGACCATCGGCGTGCTCCGCACTCGGCACCCAAGTTTCGAACAGCGCGATGCTGCCCGGAGGAAACTTGTCGGGGATGGTGATGGTGGTATCATCACCAGCTGACTCGATGTTCACACCCTGAAGGTTGTTCGTCTTGCTGGGCAAACCGCGTAGTGTCGTCTTGTCGCCAATGATACGGGCTTTCGTCTCGGGACTGTCGTCGACCTCCAAGTTCCAAGCGCCGATGAGCTTTGCTTGTGTACCTGGGAGCTTGGTCTTGCCGAAGCCTCCATTGCCATTACTGTAGCCGGGAAATGCAGTATGGGCGATGAGGAAGTATCCTTTTCTGGTCTGAGGGTTGACGCGGTGGACGGTAATGTACTCGTTATCGTGGTGAATGTACGTCTCATTGTACTCCTCTTTGCCCATCTTCACGTGGACCTCGTTGATGATCTTGCGGATGCCTCCAATTCCACCCTCACCAGCTTGTGGCTGGATGGGACCACCGGTGGAGTTGGCCGAAGAGTAAAGTCGCTTCTCGTGCACGAGCTCAATCAGTTCAGGATAAACTTCATCGAATCCGAAAACGCTGCCAGTTGCACAGTCGCACATGGCGACAAGGGCGGCACTTGGTAGAGTGTCGCGAGCGTCCCGCTTTTGAGCTGGTGTCTCGTTGTCGTGCGTACAGTCCATGAACAGCGCATGGACGGGACTGCGCTTTATCTTCTTGACGATCGGTTTGTTTTGGTCTGCTCCATCGGTCGCCTGAGCAGCGTTCATGACCTCGTCGGTCTCGAAGCTGCCGATGGGGACACCACCGTGACGGTGAACAAGCCTGCTCATCTCTTGAGTGCTCCACGACTGCATGGCCTCTCGAATGAGCGCACAGATTCCAAGCTTCATGCAAAACTTGTAGTCCATCTCCTCCGAACCAGTGAAGAGCTCGGCACAAACCATTATGTTTGAGTTGACGCTTCGCGCTTGGTCGAGCATGTATTCGGCGAGATGTATGGGAGTAGAATGGCAGTTGTCGATTCGAAAGCCTTGGAAGTACTTGGCCATCAAGCGTGTGTACTTGGCCATGTGTTCCCAGAGGAAGGGGTTGTCCCCTGGGCCATCTCCGTAGCGAAGCTTGACGCAGTCGCCCCAGACAATGACCTCTCGCCTCAGGTAGGCGCGCGACTTGGGTCCGGCATTGTCCCGCATAGCATCCGCGGCCCAAACCCAACCATTGTTTACCAATGCGAGAGCCTCAGGGTTGTGCTTCTTTGTCATCTCGTTGAGCGGCAGCCGTGTGAAGTAGGTCTCGATGAGTGGGTTTGCGTCGTTGACCTCACCAAGCTTGGGACCGTGGGCGTCTATCCGCACATACTTGATGCGGTTGAAGAGCTGTTCGAGAATCTCTGATTGGTCTCCGTCATACTCGCGGTAGAACGGAAGGTTGACCTCGTTGAAGATGGCGGTCATTGTACCTTGAGCTGCGCGCTCATCTGGCTTATCGCTGGTTCGCGTGTCGAAGCGACCGAAGAGAGCGCAGAGAAGACTAGCACTGATGTTGGGATCCATTGTGCGGCGGAATCGCTCGCCCATGCGGTCACCGCCGCGCAGAGCATGTTCAACCAGCCAATCAGCCTTTTGCTTCAACGGCCAGTCCTTGACAGCATCGAGCCCGCGAAGCCCTGCTTCACTAAAGCTGCCATCGACAAAGTTGACTTGGCCAGACATCCAAGCTTCCATGGTGGCCTTTGTGTCTCGTTCCACGTCAAGGACGTAGTATTCCCAGAGTTTGACCTTGCTAAGGACGTGTGCCTTGATGCCCTGCATGACCTTTAGGAGGTCTGATTCATCGTTGAAGGTTGTGGGTAGGTCATGCTTGGGGAGCTCTTTGCCGAACTGCAACAGCGCGGTATCGAGCTCGAGAGCTGGTCGCAGGTGGGGAGCAGTGTCAACGTTGTAGCCGGATTCGGGATGTTCCTCAAGCCATGGGCTGTTGTTGGCCGTGTGGTTCCAGACGACATCGGTCATTGCCAGTAGGTTGAACTCGGTGTGCATCTTCTGGACCATGTCGGCGATATCCTGCTCGCCGTTCTTGAAGATGGCATCGTCAAACTTTAGCTGGTCATATATACTGTATGGAGAGTTGGAGGAGCCCCGCATCATAAGCGGTGTGAAGTGCACCATGTTGTAGCCACGCTGGCTGATACCGCGCAGGTGGTTGTCCCAGTCGGTGGGGTAGTTGCCCATGAATTTGGACAGGGTGGAGAAGATGCAGACGGCCTCGACCGGCAAGTGCTCGCCCTTTAGCTGGAGACTTGGACATACATCGATGTAGTATGTGTCTGTCCGCGCGGGCTTGGGCGAGGCGACGTCTGTGAAGGACCACTGCGGCAGCGGTGTGTAGGTAGTGTAGAAGGAGAAGGCATTGGCCTCGTGTATGGGAATCTCAATTTCGCACAAGCCCGTGAAGTTGGGCTGCAGTCTGCGGGCACATGTTAGTGATCAAGGACACAATGGTATTTGATACGGGTGGGTAGCAACGTACTTGTACTCGCGGTACTTGCTGCGCTCAAACTTCTCGCCTTTAGCGGGAATGTTCACCCAAAGACTGCCCTCGCGACATATCGAGCTGGTGCCCTGGATCTGGAAGCAGATTGAATAAGCTGGATCGGTGGGCGGGGGCATGTAGATGTAGGTGCCGGCCACATCTGGGCAGCCATAGTCGGTCAGTGGCAGCAGGTAGACGACCTTGCGTGGCGAGGACGACTTGGAGTGGTGTGGTAGTGCTACGGCCATGGTGAAGTCGACAAGTGGACTAGTAGTAAAAAATTGGGAGTATGTGTATACTAGGATATTTGAGTCGAGGTAGTAGTTGTAGTAGTGGTGGTGGTGCTGAATCTGGAAATGCTGGTTGAGAGAGAGAGAGAGAAGAATGTTGTTGTGGAGGAAGCTGGAGGAAGAATGGAGGAGTAACAGGGCTCGAGTAAGATTTTAAGCAAAGCCGCTGGCAGATGTGCGCAGGAGCTTCTGTCTGGGGGTCAATTGCCCTCGTGTGTGTTGTAGGAAGCAGCGCCTGGCGACGTGTGCGATCGGCGGTGGGCGGTCGCGAACTACGATGAGCCGCAAGCGCAGAGTGTACCACAAGCGCAAGCCGCGGGAAACGAACGTCATTGCCCCAAGCTCCGCACGGTAGACCATGGGCAACCCCAGCCCGCCCCGTTCCTGAACATGCAGCAATCCAATAGCGCGGGGTCTAGGCAGCCCTCCCAACTGCTTCCAGTTGGTACGGGGAATTTGTTGAACACATTTGCTGGAACTGAAACTTGAAAGGCCATGGAAAAGACGCTTATTTCTGCCACCTGCCACCTGCCATCCGGCTTCTGTCATCAGACACCGACCGCATCCACCTATATGGTACAAGTCAAGTTGTTCAGATGCCTACCATGGGTCCCACTTGCTCAATGGCCCATGGCTTCCAACGCCCGTATGCAACAAAATGCAGGAACAAGCAGCTAACAAATATGCAGCCCAAACTCCAGCGCTGGCTACTAAACAAATATCGGGCAATTGCTGCTGCTGCTGCCACCAAACACGCATCAAAAGACGCCTGTCGCGACCCGTGGCAGCCCCCCCACACACACGACGAAGCGAACATGCCAAAATCAATCCATCAAATCCAAAATCAACCTTAGCCTTGCATCGTCGCCTCATGCATGCACTAATAAAATAATCTGCGTGTCCTGCTCAAACAGCCGGTCAAAACTTGATGTTGAAAGGGGACCCGGGGGGGTCACGGAGGTCCAGTCTGAATTGCGTCGATTCCGAAGGCCCGCGACTATGTTGCGCTTGCGTAGGCGTAGCGTTTTCGTCGTACTCAATCGAGGACGTCTCGGTGTTTACAGAGGGCGGCGCACGTGGAGCCGGTCGTTTTGGCGCACCGCCACCTTCTTTGCTATCTGACGATGAAATCATCCGTTCAGGTGAAGTCGTGCGCTCGTTGTATCCACCCCGCATACGTAGAATGGGATTACTCGAAGGTTCCGACAGAACCAGTGAAGGGTTTGGGGGTGTAGCGCGTCCATTTCTATCGGATGAAATTCCTCTTGTGGACGATTTGATATGATCGGTCGAATGACTCCGTGTTGTAGAAGGCTTCCCAACGTGTGGTGACGAATGCGCTTTGTTCTTGCTGGAGTTTTGAAGCGGACCGCCGCGAGAAGGTGTTTGCTGTTGTTGCTGTAACTGTAGTTGTTGCTGTTGCTGTTGCATGTGTTGCTGCTGTAGATGCTCGCTTTCTACGGCGTTGAGAAAATTAATCTCGTCAGTTAGAAAGTCCTTTTCGGTCCAGCAGCCCTGCCAGCAATTTCGCCAATCCAGGATAAGGAACTGGAAACAAAAAGCGTCAATCTTGATTGCAGGTTGGAAACAGATGCACAAGTTGTTGTAGTTCATCTTGTTGAACTCGGAGCACGAGTGCAACAAGCTAATATGGCAGGTGATTGCGAATAGAAGATAGTAGTTGAACGGAGGCAGTTTTGATAGCTCATCCTTGAGCATTTGTGGCGTCGTCTTGGCGCCCTGACATTGTTGTTGGATGGCTGCTTGTATTTGCTTGGGGAAGATTTCGTCGGGTAGTTGGCGTAGCCAGTTTTTGAACAGTGAACCGATGACGTTGGGATCGTTTAGATTCGGGTCGCTGATCAGGTCAATGTCTCGGTCTGGCTTCCTGTTAGTAGGCAGCAACACACAAAAGTCAGAGGTAATCCATCCTACCCTCGTCAAACTTGCGTTCGTAGTACCGAACTTGCTGGGCAGAACCTGGAACGCGATACAAGCCTTCTTCTTCACAACCCCGCATGTTCAAGTAGCTACACTAGTGGTTAGTACGTGTATGCGAACCGATTTCACAGCATCACCTACTCGATGCACCGCCATGGTAGAGCCGGCATCCAGAATTCCGTCTTGTCGCGCGACTGCTCCAGCCGTGTTGATATTCGAGTCAGCCTTGTCTGTTCGATCAAGGGCTTATGTATAATCTTGCACACGTATGGCTCGTTCGTTATTGGCGTCTGGCTCTCGTGGTTGCTGGAGCTTCGTCCCAGTTTGCCAAACACACCCTTGCGTGCAGAGTCCATCTTCTCTCCCATGTTGCGAGCCCCTGAACCGAGCTTCGAGATGAAGTTGTGTCCTTTGCTTTCGTTGTAGGAATTGTACGAGTTGGAGGCTAGGGATATTTGCTCAGCTTTGTCCCTTCTTGAACCGTGGTCGTCGTCGCGTGGTATGTGCTTCGACCCATCCTGGCGGTCTGCTGAGTGAGTTCGAAGCTTGCCCACGCCCACTTGTCGCCATGACTGACCTTTATCCGTTGGCGCCGTCTTCATAGGCATCCCATTCCCCTCCCCATTCGTTGTCCACGACGCTGCAATGTCTGGAGATAGCTGGCCTGGGGGTGCCTTGTTGAGCTTGGTACGGGATCCTGCGGCTTCGCCCTCTTTGATAGATTTCGATCTCGGCATCAGGCCCTGTTTCTTTGGTTTGATTGTGGTGCGTTTGGAGGAGTCAGGGTGGGGATCGGATGAGTCGTTTGACAGGCCTGAACCTGTCCGCTGGTCTAGGCGTACAACTTCGGAGCGGTTGTCTGCCCTCGTTAGCGAAACCATGGTTGTTTGGGTTGGCAGGACCATACCATCGGAGTTGGGGGTGCGCACAGGGCGGCCAAGGTCTGGTGTTGATGCACCGCCGCGGCCATTCGAGTACAGACTGGGGGACGGCTGCTCGGAGGTTTGGCGGGCAGAGGTGCCCTGGCTGTTGAGGCGCGAGGACGACTTGTTAGCAGTGAAATTGGCAAAGATGCTCTTGGAGTCTTTGCGAGGCTTTGGCGAGGCGGGTGACTGTGGCATGTTGTGAAACGCGGCATTGGGCGTCGCAAAGTCGAGGTCCTCAGGCATATCAGGCGAACGTGGGCTCTTTGGGCTCATGGGGGTGCTGGCGCTGCCGCTGTCTTTGGCCTTGCCCCTCATGGCTAGCGATAATGTCGACGATTTGGGCATCTTCCTTAGTCTCTTGCGGGGCGGGTCCCAGGGCTACGGGTGGCTTAGTGGAGCTCTTTCAGCAAAGAAAACAGCGGCTGTCTATATCCCGCATCCAGCCGTTGCAGACTGGGGGAGGGAGGGGCGCAAATACCTCGCAGAGAGCGTGGGAGAGAAGCGCGCCGAGGTGGTGACAGTGCAGCGAGTGTGCGAAGAGGCGATGCGGCGCGTGTAAAAGAGGAGGTGGTGGTAATGGCGGGTTTAGCGGATGTGGCACATGGGCGGTTGCGGTTGCGGTTGTTGCACGGTCAACAAGCCTGTGTTTGCCCATGGCTGGTCAGCGGCGCGTTCAATCATGGCAGCAAGACGGAAGGGGTGAGGGAGAGCCTGCTCAGGCCTTTGGGTGAAGGCGGAGACTGGAGTCGGGCATCTTGGGCGCGCGGGGTAGTACGCACTCAGCAAGAGGTGCAAAAGTGCCTGGGGTGAGGTGTTGTGTGCCCTGGCCAGCGCTCTCTGCAGGCGGACCTCGATACGTCGGCTGCGAGGTGTCGAGTCTATATCACCGGCAGGCAGGGCGTGGCTTCCCTGCAGGAACCCGGGACGACGGATGGTGCCGAGCGCGTGACCGACGTGGTTGTGTTGTTTTCAATGTTCCGCTGCTGCGATCCCACTTGTTTCCCGTGCGCCTTCACTGCTGGCGCTGCTCGATGTTTTGCTGCGGAAAGGGCGTCGACGTCGATGGCAGCGAGGAGGCCAAGGCGGACATGCAGCGCCTGGGACACAGTCAGCAAGCGTTGCGGAACGTCAAAGGGGCCGGCGCTATGGCGAGGGTTGCACGCGATGGGAGCGGGCACGAGTGGAAACAAAGGGAGGTGAGCACGCAACAAGCATCACTTACCCACACGCAGCACAGGGAGAAGGATGGACAGACGGACAGACAGGTAGACAGACAGACGGATGACAAAGACACGGATAGGGCACGTCGCTGGAGGATGATGAGGAGGAGGAGCAGGAGGAGGAGGAGGGGGGGCGCAGAAAAGGGTTCAGCTTCACGGGCGTGTGTGTTCCTGAGCTACAGCAGGCAGGCCTAGGCGGCCGTTGCAAGAGGGCAGGTCGTGGCTTGTTTGTGGGTGTGTGTGGTCGATGTTCCCTCTCTCTCTCTGTCTCTCTCTTTCTCTCTGACACCAACTACTCTTGATTCTTCTCCTGCAGCTGCAGCGAGGCTCGAGCAGGTAAAGCAAATGCGAGGGCAGAGACAGCAAAACATGGCGGCGGCAACGACGTCGCAGGCGCACGGCCCCAGGTACGAGGCCGAGGGCGCGACGGTGCTAATAATGCCCTTGGCCCCATGCCCAGTTGGGCGCCGCAAGACGCTATGGTGGGCAAACGGGTGTCCACAGCGGTCTGTACGGTAGTAGTCGACGTCTGGCGGTGAGGACAGGCTGGCAGCAGACGACAGGCGCACGACCGCAACGGCCGCTGTCGCCATGGGCGCCGGTGCCGGCCGTAGCATATGTAGTATGTATCATGTAGCATGTAGCACCGAGTCTGCAACGACGAGGGCGCTGGGCCTGTCGCGGCAGAAACAAGACGAGCTGCTGCATCAGGACAACAACCCATCCCCCGGCCGCTGTGGCCGTGACATGCCAAGCCGCGTTTCAGGCTCGCTGGGCCCAAGCCAAGTGTGCAAGTGCAGGGCCTCCAGATGCGGCGTGCAGCACCTGTACAGTAGCATAGTTGGTAGTGCAGCTCTCACCCGCCAGACCTCAATGCACTAGCAGAGCAGACCGGGCACACGCTCGCACCCACCACCACACCTCCCAGCCCTCGCAGGGCTCGCATATCCGACCTGACATGTCTCTTGTTTCTGGCCCGGGGCGTGCGGGTGCTGGTGCGGGTGCTGGTGCGGCCAGCATGCCCGCCAACGGCCACCTCGCAGTCGACCGGCACGTCGCCTACATTCAGAGCCTCGACACTGTGCGTATCCCCAAGCCCGGCCTGGCCGCGCAAGCCCAGCGAGGGCCGACGGTCCATGGCCGATGTTCGATAATCAAAATCCCGCGCTGACCCGCCCCAGCGCAAAGACGAGCTCGAGTACTGGCTCACCGAACACTTGCGCCTCAACGGCCTCTACTGGGGGCTAACCGCTCTGCACCTGCTTGGCCGCCCCGATGCCCTCCCGCGCGCCCAAGTGCTCAATTTCCTCTTCTCGTGTTTGCACCAAAATGGCGGCTTCGGTGCTGCTCCGGGACACGACGCCCACATGCTGTATACCGTTAGCGCCGTCCAGATACTCGCTACTCTCGACGCCTTTGCCGACCTCGAGGACCGTGTGCCTGGAGGACGGCAGAAGATCGGAAACTGTAAGTCATCCTCACCTGGATCGCCGTCCTGGCCCTGGTACTCACCCATGTAGTCATCGCATCCTTGCAGCATCCTGAAACGGGCACCTTTGCGGGCGACGAGTGGGGAGAGCAGGACACGCGCTTTCTCTATGGCGCCCTCAACGCCCTCTCGCTCATGGGCCTGCTCGAGCTGGTCAACGTAGAAAAGGCGACTCAGTACGTCCACGCGTGCGCAAACTTCGACGGCGGCTATGGCACCAGCCCGGGCGCTGAATCACACTCGGGTCAAGTGTTTACATGCGTCGCCGCCCTGACCATCGCGGGGAGGCTCGATCTGGTCAACCAAGAAAAGCTGGGCGCCTGGCTAAGCGAACGTCAACTCAAGAACGGCGGCTTGAACGGGCGTCCGGAGAAGAAGGAAGACGTCTGCTACAGCTGGTGGGTCATGAGCAGCATGGCCATGCTGAACAAGCTGCATTGGATAGACGGTGAAAGGTTGACGTCCTTTATTCTCAAATGCCAGGTGGGTGTGGCTTGACATGTTCACCACGCTCGCTCTCTAACCCCTACCAGGACCCGGAACTGGGTGGTCTTGCAGACCGGCCGGGCGACATGGTGGATGTATTCCATACCCTCTTCGGTATTGCTGGCCTCAGTCTTCTCAAGTACCCAGGCCTCGAAGAGGTAGACCCGGTATAGTATGTGACCACCACCACCACCACCACCCTCCCCCTATAAACACACTAACCATGGGTCAGCTGTATGCCTCGATCCGTCACTCGTAGATGTTTGGGTAAGTAATTGTTTCATGCGTAGAACAAATGTGCGGTAGTTCCTTTGCTGCCTTCTCTTCCATATCTGAGCTTCACTCTTTAAACATTCATGTCTGTATATATCCCGCCATGACGCCACACCCTTTACCTTGTCGTAGCTATACCCCTACCTGCTTTTGCCCCCCACTATCTAATACCTCTCGTCTGCCTGATAGACGTTGAGACACAAAGTGGGAGAAGAGTGAGCGTGGCTGCCTCTTTTGTCAGTGCCGAGCTTCCCACGTGCTCTGCCTGCTAGATGACCACCAACAAAACTTCTTCCAGCTCTGCTGACGCTGTACCTTCCTCCATCTTCCCCTTACCAGCGTCTGCATCTCTCTTGCTTTCCGTTGCTCCGCTCAAGCAATGGGCTAGGAGCTACCGCGGTGTCCTGGCAGCCATCTCTGCATCGGATCTCTTATGAGCACGTCTCCACCGCCACTTCACCTTCTTCCTTATTCGCCCGTTCCTTTCGCAAAGCTCTTTGCTTTCACCGTTGCGCTGCACTTGTGCCTGTTCCACTTCCGCTCCTTACAAACGCCGTGCTCCAACGCCGCAGCTTCACTCGCATCCATTGCAGCCTCCAGGCCTGCGGCATGGCCAACATACCGCTTCACTGCAACATTTGCCCCAAGAAGCCAAACTTTAGCGATGTCTCACATCTGCTCACACACATTGCCAGCAAGGGCCACTTGTCCAATTACTACAAGGTCAAGGTCCGCTCGACAAACGAGGAAGCATCCCGTCGGCTCATTGAGGCATACGACCAATGGTATGCTGAGTGGGCTGTCGAAGAGCTCATGTCGGAGCGAATGAACCAGAAGGACAAGCGCCGTACCCGCGGAAGGCCTGCTGGTACGGCCTTCATCCGTACCTCACCACACATGACACCGTGACTAACCTCGCTCATTGCAGCCCGGCCCGCTCCCACACCCAAGATCGAGGCCCCCGTACCACGTCCTGTCCGCCGCGCCGCAATAGGCAACCTCCTGGACCCGCGTCTGTCTGAGCAACAGCATCCAATGATCAAGATGGAGCAATCCCTCTCGCCGACACCGCAGCCCACCGGTCCGGTCCTCCGCAATCGCAACACGTTCGCGCCCCACATGCAGTATTGGCCTACTGAATCGCGTGCCAGCTCTCATAGCTATACGAATCAGGACTATGACACATCCAGTGAGTATTCAGATCCGAGCGAGCGCCGGCGGCCATGCCGGTACCCGGCTGCTTCATGCGCCATCGAGGATGAGCCTGCCGATTTGGTAGATCCAATGGCAGTCAGCGAGTCGACTAAACTCAAGGGTGTTTACTGGCCTGGCATGGATATATTTGATTCAGCTACACCAGAGATGCGGCGCAAGAGGAACCAGAAGAAGGATAGCTCCGTTGTCGAGCAGCTTGAGCTCAATTCCCAGGAGGTCGAGGCCACTGAGCTCATCTTCACTCCACTTGGTTCCTTCAAGAGACAGCGAAGAATCTCGTGCTCCGAGTCCGACGACGACGATGACATTGATATCAAAGCTGAAAGCCCTCCACCTGTACGCAGGCGCCCTGTCCTCGCCAACCTCGATACGAATACAACCCGTCGTACGAGGCAGTCCACCCGGCCTGTATTTCCATCCCTGAGTCGCAACCAATATGACGAAGATCGTGGACGTCCTAGCTACGACCATAGTCATAACAGCCGGGTCTCGAAGCGCAAACGCTTCGACGTCTTCCAAGACGAAGAAGACACTTCATTCTCACAGCCAAATGGCATGACCTACCTCACATCTGGTTTTACTCGCCAGCCCTCGCCATCCCCAACACCTGCGTTTACATCTTACAAATCGTTCAATGATACATTCCCATACGATAACAAGGAAAATGTCTTGCCTTCGTTTAATCCGACAGCATATGGTAACTTTCACGGCCACCAAAACACTGGTTACCAGTACCCCGCCTACAGTTATGGCCTGGGCCCTGAACATCAAGGCTTTCAACACAACAGCCACTTGTATAATGCAGCTAGTGTATACCAACAAAACGATCAAGATGACGATGACCAACGCACAATCACCGCCCCACCTTCGCCATCTACAAGCTGAGTGCTTACCATATCATGTCGAACTACTCTTGGGCTCTTTAATGCGATACTTATCGTTCGGCGTAAGCGTTTCGCATCCGACACCCAACTGCTTCACACTCGCTTCATGCATGGACTTATGCCTGCAAGTTCTTTTCCTATGTTGTTTTCATGCTCGGTTCCTACAAAATTCACGCGATATGACTTACAACCAATGATTTGTGATATGTTAAGTATGACTTACAACGAGAGGCACGCTATCGGGATCGCTGGACAGATATCCAGGCATGTTCTTCTCCCATTTTTACTCTTTCCCCTACTGTTCAGTTTCTTCGCAAAGCATGGGTTGCTGGTGGAAAGCTGGCAGATATGTACAATAGTGGCTGCTTTCCCTGCCCGTATCTTTAATATACAAGTCGTAGTAGAAAATCGAGCATGCTGTTTTCCATGGCCGAGTCTATAGTAACATTGCTAATCCCCATTGGCTTATATGTTTCTGACATATATTTATACGTAGTGTTTCTTTGACCGCGGATGTCTTCAATGTGAGATTCATTTCCCACAATTCCTTATTCCTCCGCTCCCTCCCTCTCGCTACCAAACTTTTTTCTTACTCCCACTTCCCACTACCACCCATGACCTTGTTCCGCCTCACCTTTTCCAACTGCTCCACACTCTCGTATCCGTTTATCCTGGCATATACAACCCGCAACAAGCCTCCCACAACCCACATGATGACGCCACTTACGACAAACAAGCCAATGCGCTGGTTAGTAGTAAGTAGCGCGAAGATGGGGTAAGGGTAGAAGCCATTCTGTGCGTAACAGATTTCAATCCAGATCCAATACGTAAATGCGACAATGGTGGATACGGTGAGCGTAATCAGAGGCGCAGACTCGTTCATAGGCGTGGACGGCCATGGCGGGGAAAGGAGGAGGTAGTCTAGCGTCAGAACGACAGCGGGGACGAGATGGAAGCCAAGGTCGTAGAGGACTGGTGGGAGAGGAAGATCGGGTGTAACAAGCAAGTTCCCGTCAATCGCCTTGAGCGTCCAGTACAGCAGTGAAATGGTAATCTCAATCGGTGCGGCGACTAGTGCAAGGTAATTCTTGATCCGGAAGAGGTGAGAGGAGAGCTCGGCAGCGGGCGGCGAGGAGGGCATGTCTGGAGAGGAAGAGAGGGGGGTGGAGGTCAGGTCGGCGAGGAGGCCGAAGATGAATGTTAGGGTGGAGAGGGAAAGGCCTATTATGGTGAGGAATTGGAGGTGCCAGCCGAATGACGAATTCTGAGTGGGCTAGTTAGTAAGGTTTGGTTTTTTTAACGAGGGAGGTTTTGGGATTACTTGATGAAATAGGACTCACAAAGTGGTTTGGGTTATCGGACAGGCTTTGGGGATATCAGTTTTTTGTCATTGCTTTTTTTCGTTGCTTTCCTGGACAATGTTGGGTGGGAGAGAGGGAAGAGGGACGCACAATTTAAAGGTAGTGTAGAAACTGAGGAGTCCGGTGACCTGGGGAAAATAGATCAATTAGTGAAAAGTGCTAATATGCCGTGAGTAATTCATCTGAAATATGCTGATAAGAATATTGCCATCTCATCGCCGCCATGTGATCCTTCATACTCACTGACAAGTCAATAGGACAGTTTAGGAAGGCGCAAAGAAGCCTTCTGTCCTAGCGAAGAACAGCTTTAATCTTAATGAATCTATATCTAGATACTCACATGCAAAGCGCCTGAGAATCCCTTGGATGGGGAGTCGAAACGCTGCAGCGGATGTCGCCGGCTGAGCGTGGACAGTATGTCGGATTTTTTGGACGTAGCAGCCATTGCGCAGGTCGTACAAGAAATTGGCAGGAAAAGGAACAGAGGACAATGGGGTATATCTTAATCTGAAAACAATTGCAAGATGGTAGGTATATGCTCGACGCGTGATATTTAAGACGTGGAAAGTTCAGTATGCTGATATCACAAACATGACGTGTAGTTTGAAAAAGGTAGCTTGCCTGCTTCCTTCCAGCCAAGCCACCCACGTGGGTCCCACGGTCCGTTTTTCTTGAGCCTCGGAAATGTGCCGCATCCAAAACCACCAAACCTTGCCCAGTCACTTTAGCGACGACAAAAGACAGAGAAACTTCCCTTGTATGTAAGCCAGCCTATGTTAATCTCTAGGTTCATTCCCTAGTCCCATGGCTTACCGCTTAAAGCCTCCGCTTTCGCTCCGTTTACGCGTATCATATGATATCGCATGGATGAATGCAGCCGACCACGGCAATGGCTGATCTTCGGCTTTAGATGTCAGACGTGCGTCGCACTTGTGAACAAAGCAGGTAGCTTTTGGGCGGCAGAACCTCGGCACACGGAGGTGGGCACGACGGCAACTCTGTGTAGCGCCGTGTGGACAAATCGCGTCGCAGGCTCGTGATCCACATGAGCCTTCGTGTGATGAATGGCCATAGAGGCGTCTTGGTAGTTTTCCCGGATAGACGGCCACGTCGCTCCGTGGCTGTTGAAGGAGCGCGGATGGCCGGATGGACGCCGCCGGGGGGTAATACATATAATAATGGGCAGGTGCGCCTGTGGATGAAAGAGATATCGGTAGTGTTGACCGCCTCATCGGTGCCAATTGTTATTTTTTGTCAACTTCGGTCAAAGGTTGTTGAGCCAAAGGAGTCGTCAAAAGCCGTCTTGGGTAGTGCTTACGTGGGTTGTTTCTGTTCAGTCGCACAATTACGACCATGGGTTCGAGAGTGGAGAGCATCCTTCAGTCTTTGACGCTGGAAGAGAAGATCTCATTGCTTGCTGGGAAGGACTTTTGGGAGACGGTACCGATCCCGGAGAAAGGCGTGCCTACTATCAAGGTATGAAAACTGGCTACACCTATCGCCGAAACACTCTGATTGAGGAACCACAGACAAGCGATGGACCGAACGGCGCGCGTGGCGAAGTATTCACAGGAGGGACAAGAGCAGCATGTTTCCCTGCTGCAGTATGCGCGGCCGCAACATGGGATCCTATAAATGCCCAGCGGATAGGTCATGCTCTGGCAGAGGAGACCAAGACCAAGAGTGCGAGGGTGATGTGCGAATATCCGTCCCGACACATGGGTGGCATGGCTAACCCAGTCCAGTCTCGCACCCACAATGTGTAACCACAGACATCCCCTTGGTGGCCGAAACTTTGAGTCTTTCTCTGAAGACCCTTATCTCGCCGGCAAGATGGCCGCCAATATCGTCAAAGGGCTGCAAGAGAACGGTATCGCGGCAACCATTAAGCACTTTGCAGCCAACGAGCAAGAAACTGACCGTCTGCACGTCGACGAAATCGTATCGGAACGTGCACTGCGCGAAATCTACATGAAGCCTTTTGAGATTACTATCAAAGAGGCAAAACCTCTCGCGGTCATGACGTCGTACAACAAAGTCAACGGAACGCATGCAGACTCGAATCACTTCCTGCTTCAACAAGTCCTACGTGGCGAATGGAAATTTCGCGGCCTGGTCATGAGCGATTGGGGTGGTGTAAACTCGACGGCTGACTCACTGAACGCCGGACTGGACCTAGAGATGCCGGGACCAACGAGATGGCGGAAGGTCGAAGCTGTCATGGAGGCTGTCAAGAAAGGTGATGTCACCGAGGCGACCATTACTGAGAGAGCAAGGAACGTTTTGAACCTGATTGAGCAGGTTGGTGCGTTTGAGAACCCGGAAATTCCACCAGAGCAGTCCATTGTCGATCCTAAACATTGCAAGCTCATTCGCAGTGTTGCAGGACAGGGTATTACGTTACTGAAGAACGACGGCGTTTTGCCGCTGAAGAAGGAAGACGTAAAGGGGAAGAAGATTGGTCTCTTTGGGCTGGCAAAGGAAGCTCTCATTCATGGTGGTGGAAGTGCGTCGTTGAATGCTCACTATCGCATCACCCCTGAAGAAGGTCTCAAAGCCGCGTATGGTGATGATGTCGAATTCAAGTTCGCCAAGGGGGCTGCAACATACCGTCTCCTCCCACCGCTGTCGGAAGGCTGCAAAGATGTCTCAGGAAAAGATGGCTGGACAATGGAGCTCTTCAACAAGGGTAACACGATCAAGCCCATCAAGACAGCCAACGGTGTCAAGGAAGCCAGCTTCAAACCACTACTCGAACAGGACGCCAAAGAGAGCAACGTCCAGTTCACGACCACCTTTACACCCAGTAAATCTGGCTTGCATTACCTAGGCTGTTCAGGCATTGGTCCCACTGCCGTGCGCATCGATGGTGATGTCGTCTTTGAACAAACACATAACTCACCAGATTACATGGGCTTCCTATTTGGCGGAAATCCCGAGAAAGAATTTCGCTTCTCCTTTACCGCAGGCAGACAATACAAGATCCAGGTCTACTCCAAGCCGCCGGCAGATGACTCCGATGAAAGCATACTTTCAGGCCTACCCGGCTTCAGACTAGGCTTCATGTACGAAGAAGAGCACGACATGGACCTCGCGGTCGAAGCTGCCGCACTCGCAAAAGAATGCGATATTGCCATTGTCTTCACAGGCCACACGCCCGTCTGGGAAACCGAAGGTCAGGACCAAGTCAGCTTCAACCTGCCTCGTGACGGGTCGCAGGACAAGCTTGTCGATACAGTCGCATCGGTCAACCCGCGTACCGTTGTCGTAAACTCGACTGGCGTCGCCGTCGCCCTGCCCTGGATAAACAAAGTCTCGGCCCTGATACAAGCCTGGTTTCCCGGACAGGAAGCCGGAAACGCCATCGCAGACGTGATTTCAGGGGCCGTGAACCCTTCTGGCCGTCTACCGATTTCCTGGCCCCGCCGCATCGAAGACGCGCCTGCGTATGGCAACTTTCCTGGCGACCGTGACTTGAAGACGGGTCAGCTTACTGTGCGGTATGAAGAAGGAGTTTTTGTTGGATACAGACATTATGACCGTCTTGGTGCGGACATTGTGCACTTTCCCTTTGGCTTCGGCCTATCGTATACTACTTTTGCGTTGAGCAGCGCGAGCGTTGAACAGCGGTCGCCCGGCTCCTTTGTTGCCAAGGTGGAGGTCAAGAACACGGGAGCAGTTGATGGGGCAGTGGTTGTGCAATTGTATGCTGGAAAGAAAGAAAAGGACATGGCTAAACATCCAGTCAAGACGCTAGTGGCCTTCAAGAAAGTCTTCATCGGCCGAGGAGAGCAGGAACATGTGGAGATGTGGTATCGGGATACGGATTTTGCGTGGTTTGATGAGGAGGCGGGTATGTGGGTAGTAGATACAGGCTTGTACGAGTTCTCGTTTGGGCAGAGTGCAGGGCATCTTGACCAAGTTGTTACGGTGGATGTGAAGGGGTCAAGGGCATTGAAGATCTAGGCCGGGAAAGCTACAATATACATTTCTTCTTGCTAGTCACTCAAGTACTTGCCGTGTCACCGTGATTGGGTAAACGAGTCAAGCAGTCTCGCGAGCGGGGAGTATTCGTGAGAATACTACATGGGTGTCTCGGATTATGTAAAGTGGCCGAACTGTGTCTCATCTCTAGGGCGTCTTACGAGAGCGATGCTCGGGGCTGAATCCTTTTGGCACTAGAACATCGGAGAGAAGGACGAAGATGGAGACAAAGACAAAGCCGACAAAAGGCCACGAATGCGTCTTTGCTAATGCATCTCGCCCACCCAGCCCTGCCACAAAACCAAGAGAAAGAAATCCACTGAAATGGGGGAATTTCTCCCGCAAAAGCCCCTCCCCAGCTGCAGTCTAAGCTTACCGTACAGGCCAGACCAAGTCGCATGGAACGTGCCGTATACTCTCTAGTCATATCACACCGGCTCATCACGAAGAAAGTTCGGCAAGATGAGGGAAGAAAAAAAATACCCATGGCAAGCATGTGAACGACACTCACTCCATTACAGAAGGAAGCCCGTTTGTGACTCATTCTCAAACACTGCATAGCCACATTTTTAGTTTATGAATCCAAGAAAAAAAATAGCTATGCTCGACACAGCGAGCTGAAGCCTGGTGAGGAAGAGAAAACCCCCCTCCCCCCCCCCATGCAACTACATCACGAGACCTTATCCCAACACCCACCCCGTCCACGGGTAAACCTTCCCCGCCGCCTCCGCCATCTTAACATTACAGACCCCCGGCTCATTTTCGGCTTCGAGAATCGGACATTAATAAGTAGAGAGAAAATTATACAGGGGGGGGGGGGGGTACCGTAGCATGGAAAGTTAAGTGAGAGCTAATACCTACGGTACCACGTGTCCCCATTGCCTATTGCTATGACCATCTATATTCTTAACCTCAGGGGACCGAATGTAACAATAGCTTGCTCGCTTGTTCGCTTCACCGCCTTACAAATCTACCCAAGCAAGTACACACACCCCGAACCGAACCCAACCGAATCAAGCCGGCCGCAAACACGCGTCTCACGTGAAAAAACGCAATGAAAGCAACCCCTCCAAAAAAAAACATCATCATCAGCACATGTGAGGTTAAACCGAAAAAAAAAATGTATAGACTGATTAATTGCATGACTCAACTCATCACTACCCTATGTACCGGTAAAACCTTTTCCCACCGAAAACAATCCCTCTCTCTCTCGTATGATCACCCCCCTGTCCAAATAACCCCCTCCCTAACCAACAATCGCGCACCGCCACACCGGGCCCTTCTCCCCACTTTACGTCGTGAGTCGCGGAACCAGTCTAGGTCAGGGGGGGGGGGAAGGGGGTTGCGCATGACCATTTTAGCATCTGTGCGCGCACAGTCCCTCATGGACAAATGTGCAAAAGTGCATGATTTGGCGGGTGCTTGCGCATGGGACTTTTGTGATGACAGCTGTTTTTCTTGCATCATGTTGTGCTGGGATTGTTGGGGGGTTTTGCATGGATATAGCGATATTGCGCGTTTATTGTGTGTATGTCTCCCGCCCGAGAGAGCATGCATGGGTTGGTTTGGCAGCATGTTGTGAGGTTTTATCTGGAACGTTCTAGAATTTTATTATTATCATGGGGGATTTGGGTCTAGAATTCTGCTTTCATGGTGTTTTGTCGTATTACATAGAGGAGGGGGGAGAAGGGCAATGATATTTTTGATAAGGGACATGTGATTCAATATGCGAGGGGGAAGAGCGACAGAGAGAGGGTTTTGCTTAATAAGGAAGGACGAAGCGAAGCGAGGGAAGTAGGACTGCACGCAACGTGCTTCCTCTCCACCTAGGACTTTTGGGCTGTGCGCATTTCACATGGACACCCAACTTGCGAACCCAACCCATTGCAGCAGCTCCGATAGACAGGCCGACAGACCTCGGGAGCTTTTCTTTTTGTTGCTGCTGCACTTGCAACTCTCGGCATGCCGCAAATCGGGCTGGGGTGGAGATGAAACCCTGGAGTCAAAAGTAGACACGTGGAAAGTAAAGGGAGGAAAAAAAGGAAGAGTCAGCGTTTGGCATACCCAGCCCCATCAAGAGAAAAAAAGGAATAATGTATCTAGATAGTGTAGCAAAAAAGGTGCACACATGTCTACCAGTGCCTCATAGGACACGTGTATGTGTTCCCGCATATGGAAAACGAGGCCAGCAGCCAGGATACAAGGAGAAGAACGAACACCCGGTAAACACATCCGGCATCCCCATGTCTCTCCCATGCCTCCGTTGCCCGCGGTGTGCACTGCCCCCCTCATCCCACATGCACATAAATCTACCCATACCAAACGACTTCCCACAACCAGCCTAGCTTGACGTCCCCACTAGGGCTTGTTTCTTCTACTGTAACATTCAACACACCTATTTTGCATTATGCTCCACAAGTGGGACATTTCGCCTTCCGCGCGGCTTTTGTTCACAGTTTTGCTCCGGGCCTGGATGATTGGCCGCGGACGGCGTGGCCGCGGCAGATGAGCGAGCACACACACAAAGTTCGGAAAGATGGGTAAAAGAGTTTGTTGTACCCGCTTTCCTTCCTTCATTCCTTCGTTTCTTCCTTCTGGCAGATACCGGGCCAGTCAAGGAACTCACCAAAGAGGAAGAAAAAAACGACATTGTGGGACTAGACTGCTACTAGACAAGACGCGCTTGCTGCGTCATGTCATGCAATGTGAGGGAGGGCTTGCTGCAGGCTGGCAAGGAGCTACGATGTCGTTAATGTTTGTGCAGCGCCGATCAGACCGGTCCGGTGAGTTGGGCAAAAGTAAACGCGGCTGATGTTTGAGAGGAATATGTTTGTTGTGTGGAAATTTTGGGGGTTACACGTGGGACAGGGGAAGAGGACGTGAGGTGCCGTGTGATGTGTTAGGGGGCTTGCTGCAGGAGTGAGGGTCTAGGCGTTAGTTTGTCCGTGTGTACAGTGAGGCTCGGGACGAGAGAAGGAAATATGGTACATTTGAGCCGACGGAAGCAAAGAAAAGTAAAGGGTGATAATCTCGGTTGAAACGAAAAAGACCATGACCACCCACCCAACTGTAGTAGCAAAAACAACCATCGCGAGGGGACAAGTAGACAAGAGTAGAGATACTCGATTCCACATGTACACTTTATCCCAATCTTTCGTCCCATCGTGAAAGCTCGTTCTTGCCCATTAAACATCATCCCATCGTTGAATCCTCGCCATCTCCATCAGAAGAGCAAAGCAAAATCAAGGACGTAAAAACGAATGTGAACCATCCACATTTTTTTTCATCTAGCGCCCCCGCCCGGCAGGCACACTAGACAAAGCTCGCACCCTATCCAAAACAAACGCATCTTGACCATCTCATTCCCAGTCACAGCAGCAATCTGCCATGCATCTACAATGTAAAGGTGCTGAAAAAGCCCCAAACTCGTGTCTTGCACAACGCTAGAAAGATCGCATCTGAGGGATCATGGCGACCGGCCCACCCGGCATTACTGGTGCAGCAGCAGCGGCGGCGGCGGCGGCAGAAGGACCCAGGCGGTGGAACATCTGTACCAAGCGCTCGCCAACGCTGGGTTCAAGCTCAGTGCCATCCCTAGCAATCTTCACTTCGCGATTGGCGTTCCACGGGTTGCGGAGGCCTCTTGTGCGGTAGAAAGGCAAGCGGTTCGTTGAGACCCACTCAATCTTGAATGGCTTGCCCCAGCTCTGTGCTACAGCTGGAGACTCTCCATCGACTTGTTGGGGCCCCTCGTCCTTGTCTGCTTTGGCGGCTGCCTCTTCTTCGTCTCCGTCTTCGGCGTCGGAGAGTTCTGCCTCCCAGAAGATGGTGCCTCGCGCGGAATCGTCAATAATTCTTCCTCGCGGTGCCCATTCTGTCGCGGGCGTTGGAATGGATTTGGGCACGTCAGGCGCGTCGATGTTGGTTTCGGGCTTGGGCGCCGAGCCTATGATGTGAGCGCCATCTTCGAGGATTGGTGATGCCATGCGAGCGTAGCCAAAGTATTCGCCAGACTTGTTTGCGGAGAAGATGAGGTAGACGTTTTCTGTAGACTGTATCATGTCAGTCAAACGTCATCTATAAAGCTGATCATTACTCACTTGGAACGCCTTGTTGAGAACATCTTCGTTGTGAGACTGTGTAGCCCAAATTCCGTTTCGAACACTGAGCTCCAAATCCTGTAGGGTGAGACTCTTGACAATGAAATACTTGCTGGCAGGGTCCCCAGCTGTTTTGGGTTCTTCCGTGCTCTTGTGTGACGGTGACCCAACGGCGCCTCCAGAAAGATCCTCAGCAGTGCCGTCTTGGGTTGGTGTCGCTGGCCGAGAAGCGCTTTTCTGCTGACCTATCATAGCTGAAGGTGCCGTGGGCACGCCAGATGCCGGTGCAGAACTGCGTCGGAGACGGCAGACCAGGCGCACGCCGTTGAAGCGTGAGTCGTGGAACCTATGCATTGCAGCTGTGCACGACGCCTCCGTGCGATAGTTGACAAAAGCACAGTTGCTCTTGGAGATGAGAAACAGACTCTCGATTTCTTTTGTGGCATCTCGGGAGAAGTGGTCCTTCAGAGCAACGACCGTAGTCCCAGGGGGAAGGTTTCCAACCCAGAGTGCGTGTCCGGATTGCTTGGGCTTGCGCGGCGGTCCACGAGGTATCGAACTGACAGGTCCTGAACGAGGCATACCTGATAGTAAAATTAGCGACTGTGCATCTGTACCGCATCGAAGGTGCTCGAATGCCGGCTCTCTCTCTCTCTCTTCACTCACCAGGAGACGGTGTGAATTGCGCATTGTAGGGAGTTGGATCCCCGGAGAAGTTTCCAGGAGCCATACGAGCGCCTGGGAAGTTGCCATCCATGTGCGAGTAATCCGCAATCTGTCTCTGCATACCGGTGTTGGTCAAACTTGCTCTTCTTCCATACATCGGCTGGCCTTGGGAAGTTTGCACGGCATATCCGTGGCTGTACTGTCCCTGGGGTACGTAAGGTGCTGGGTAGTACATGTACTGTGACGCTTGTTGGTAGTTCTGGTACGGCGGTTGCATCGATGTTGCTCCAGCTAGGCGGGGCTGACCCGGTGCGAAGGAGGGATAAGCACCGTACTGCGAACCATGTTGAGGCATGAACGGCTGTTGGTGCATGCCTGCAGCGAACCCGGGTCCGTATGAGGGATGCGAGGACATTTGCAGATTCTGCCCCAGCTGGTATGCTACAGCAGATGGCGATGCGCCAGATAGTGACCGCGGGACGTTTTGCGGATTGAGTGAAGCATCGTCGTCTGCGCCAAAATCAGGTAATGCACCAGCCATTGCACCCATGTTCATAGAAGATGGACCATGGTCTGGGGACTGATAATGCCCGGTCGAATGTGTGGGGGAGCGGAAGTCGGGTCGAAGCTGGCCCTGCGGCAAAGCGCTGAGCTGAGAGTAGAACGGAGCATTGCTGTCTGGGGATTTGAGAGCTGCTGGAGCAAAGGTAGATGTCGCGTGGTCCATGGCTTGAGGCCGAGAGCCAGGAGGTAGATCGCCCATTTGTGGGTGGTAAAGGACAGGAAGAGGAACCCACTGCTGGACCCAAAAGAATGCCATGTTAGTCCATGTTACACTTGATGAAGCGAAGACAAGAAAAGCGAATGTGTAAAGGCCCGATAGTGTCTCAACGCGCACAGATAGGAGGGTGCAACATACCTAATTGTATGTCAACGTATCCCGGAAGAGATGTGGCAAGCCGGAAACGAGAGGTACCGAACGTGAGTCGCTTGCTGGGAGAGAAGGAGGATCAAAGCATGCCAATAGAAGAGGGAGGCTGTGAGATGATCGCATGTAAAAAAAGACACGCACAGTGGATGGAGCCGTTTAAGGGAAGGTGAACGACTTTGGATGATGTATCACCTGGAGAAGGAGCTCGCTTAAGGCGGAACGAGGTCGATGGTCAGAATTACACAACCACTTAGAAGACAGAAGCGAACTTGTAACGCCTTAAGAGGTCTGACGGCGCAACGGCAGGGTCCGCAGTGAGGGCGTGCGGCAGATGTTAGGAGCCAGGATTGTGAGCAAGAGCCCACTGGTTGGTCTGATAGGAACGGGAAAGCCGCACGAGGGGTTTCGCGAGTTCTCTGCCTTAATCGCCGCTGGTCGCAGTAAGGTGGCCTTGGTCTGATTGGTGGTCGACAAGCAGGCTGTGGCTGTCAGGATGATTTGTGGAGCAACAGGGCTTGAACCGAAACTCTGGAGGCGAAAAAAATGAGCAAAAGGCCAGTGAGAGCAAGGTAATTGGACGGCAGAGTCAAAGGCGAGGTAGAGAGCAAGTGATGTGGAAGTGGTATATGGTCGATTGTGGCGAGTAATGCCGTTTCTAGATTGCCATGGGCCGATGGCGCTGATCATGGACTATCTTATGAAAGCTTAGCGGGTCCTCCCTAGCATTCTTCGGCGGGCGGGAAAGCTAAATTTGTTATGTATGCCAAAAAAGCAGGACATGTGTCAGGGAGGGCCCGCTCGGAGCTGTTGATGGTATGCCATTCTGGAACGTCGGGGAAAGGCTTGGAGTACAAAAAACGAAACCAAGACCACGTTGCCCGCCCTCTCTGCTGGAGTGGCCCTCGTAGCAGTCATGTTTAGTTCAAGATGATGGAGTAATCCGACACCATCCACGGAGTGGGCGCCCGTAGTGCATGCAAGACAGGCCGGCCGGCCGGCCAATGGCGGGAAAAAAGATTAGAAGAGTGAACAGGTGCGATATGCACCAACCGAGCCGCCCAGTCGACTTCCAGCCGCGTAGAGAGCAGGGAGAAGGCCTCGGGCGCCGCGTGGACGCGTTAGGGCATCACGATAATGACAAGGCAGGGAGCGTGCATGAGGAGCTGACAAGGGGCCTGGCAACAGCTTCTCCGGCTTGCTTTTTTTGATCGGGCTGAGTGGAAAAGCTCGGCGTTAGTGCTCCCTTGGTGGCCCTGCGGCGGGGGAGTCGAGACGAGAGTAGAGAGAGGATGGAGGGTGCAGGTATGCGCTCTGGAGCCCACCAAGGCGGCTTAGCGGCATTAGCGAGACTGCGTAACAGTGGGCCGGCAGATGTGAGCAAATCCGCATTGATGAGAGCGAGCGAGTGAGGCCTGACGAGCACGACTACGACCTTACTGTGGACCGCCGAACTGGACACGCCGTAACCGTTTCCTCAGACATGGGAACTGCTATCGGCCCGCCAATGGCAAGGCACACGACTATTGTTTGCCACGCCATCGGCGTGACCGCACCATGACAGGCATACATGTAGAGAGATCTACGCGCCACAGCACAGCCACCCCGGTACATGATCCCGCTGGGACATGATCGCCACCGGGCGAGCAGCGTGCGAACGAGGCGTCTATCCCGTCCGCCAGGGTGCAAGAATGACGATGGTGTTACAAGAATAGACGCGTAGATCATCGGCTGGCCGTGGACGTCACACAGTCTGCGCCATGGTTGCTTTGCAAACACAAAACTCGAGCGCACCAGCGACACGGAAGCAGGCAATGCAACACGACGAGAGGCAGGGCTGTGCCTGCAAGACCAACATCAAGATTCCCATGTTTTGGAAACCCAAATCCAGGCTTTCTGGGTCCCAGGCGACATGGGCAAAATCTCAAGCTTTTTTGTCCGGGTGGCGTTGGTGCATCCACTCCAGGGTCCAGTAAGCAGTTTTTGCTGGTCGAATCAGCGGCCGTCCCAACACGCATGCGTTGAGACGACGATACAGTACAGTAGAGCCTCTTCGTATCCAGGCCAGAGGCCAGGCTGGAGCCCTGCGGGGGGGGGGGGGGGGTCTCCACATGTTTAAAAGAGGTGGGAGACGCTCCGGTGCAGCCGATGGACTCGACATCGCTACGTCTGATGTGGCCGACCCGTCATCTGTCGACCAGCAAGGGATCGCGTGCGATGCGATAGCAAGGTGATTGGGGGCTGTGAGGCCGATCGCTCCCAATCCTGTGTTTCCATTCACACCACGCTCTTGTACCGATAAGCGGGCAAGGAAACAGGCGCACTGCCACTACCTCGCCCCTGGCGATCCGTCGTCACCCCACACCTCGGACTTTACACGTGTTCGCCAAAACCTGGACCCTTGCAAACTAGACACAAGTACACCACTCCGACATGTAATCGGGACCGTGGTTCCCAACATGGATAGTGTGGCATGCGCCTGGCGAGTACACTTCACGGCCTGGTTTGAGCACAAGAGTCATGCATTGCAACGACATGTGTGCATTTGCACTTGCTGCAGGGCGACGCAAGCCTGGCCGTCTAAACTGTGCCACTTTGCCACCCAAGCTACAGCCTACATTGTTAGAGCCCGTGTTGGTGCGCCGCCTGAGCGGACGCCGCTTCACTTTTTTTTTTTGCTTCAGGAGATACATGCCCGTTTCAGATGCCCAAAACACTGAACAGCACGCACCAGTAGCTCCGGAGAACGGATAGCGTCTCCAGGTCGTGCCTATGCATCATGGTTTGGACATGCCGTCTGCTTACCACGTGCTACCAGATATCGTTGTGAGCAAAAGTGAACCAATGGGACAAAGTTCAACAACACAAAAGGCCCGGTGACCTATCGAGCACCCCATCTTCGGCCCTTTTTTTTTCTCGACTATCCCGCTTCCCTTCCCCCCCGGTTCATCCTACCCAAGACCAAGGGCGCAAGATAGTACATAGTACAGGGCGTGTTCGGCGTACTTGGCAATTGCATCCACCCACTAGTATTCGTAGTCCTCAACGAGCCACGTACTCGTTCAGGAATTCATCGATATATTGGAAGTAACGGGGCTCTGCAACGGTGTCGTTGTGACTCCCATTCGGTAATTCTCTCCATACTTTGGGCGCTTTGCAAACTTCGAATAGACGCGTCATGTGAGAGGGCCTGGTGACAGGAGTCAGCATGGGCGGGTTTCGGTGGCAAACTACTCGATATCGGGTGAGCATGGCAACAAAGACTATTACTCACGGAATTATCTCATCCTTCAGACCACTGAGGAATAGAATAGGTATCCTGGTAATCTTGGGAATCGTCTCTTCGGTCGGCCAAATCTGGTGGCAAAGCGGCGTCAGGAAACGGGCTGGAGGAAAAGCACTACTCCGGGTTAGTCGTGTCTTTGAGCCATGAGTATATAACTTGCGTTGGTATGAGCTTCTTGATAGAGGTAAAGGTATTCTCGAGGATGATGGCGGCAATGTCGCCTTCCTTCTGGTTGCGAGCAGCCAGACCTATGGCAACTGCGCCACCGATACTTTGTCCGTAGACTACAATCTTGGTGTCTCGAAGTTCGTGTCGCTGGCGAATGTAGTCCAGACCGGTCTGCGCATCAATCATCAACCCTTTCTCATTCGGGTTGCCAGACGATAGACCGTAGCCGCGATATTGTAACATCAAAACGTTACACCTTAGTTCGCTCTCGAGTATCTTGGCGATAGGAAGTCGATAGCCAATGTTTCCGGCGTTGCCATGGAACATGAGAACCGTCACGTTGCGCGCGTGTTGCTTGTTGGCTCGGATGAAGAATGCACTCAGCGACTCGCCGTCTGGCGTTGGAATAAACAGCTCTTCATAGTCGGTAATGGCGAATTGCGAGGGTCTGGGTACGTTCGTTCGAGCATCTGGTGGGAAGGCGCGTGGGTATATGATTTCGCTGGTGCGGTTAGTAGACTGCGGCGGCGGCCCAGCAATGTACTCTACTTTTGCTTGAAATACAAGAGACCGCTGAGCAGAGCCGCTACGCCAGAGGATGCAAGTAGCGGTATGCGCAGGTAGGATACAAAGGTATCAAATGCCGAGGACATGCTGCTCGGCCGTACTTCAGGATCGGTGGGGCGTCTTGGAGGTGTAATCTCAGGTGCTGACCGGCTCCTTGGGAATAGCGGCGGCCTAAGTGAAGATGAAGACGGGGGCGAAGGCGTAGATGAAGGTATGGATAAGGGAACCATTCGGATTTAGGCAAGTGCAGGAAGCGTAGGTGAGACTCGGATGCGCGCGACCGCATGGGGGGCGTGAGGGTCGCACGCTGCAGCGCATCATTCTAGCCAATCGTGCAGTGCCAAGACCTAGAGCTGCGTAGCTCAGGTTGCCTGCTACACCACCAACAACAGCGACAAACACACCCCGCTGTCTCTCCGATCCCCTCACTAACGCCATTCGAATCGTGCGTCTCGCAGATATAGCCCTGTTAAGCTTCCGCCAGCCCAACCCGCAATGATGATGTCTACCGGCATGTTGGGAGAAGGTATGTTCGCCGCTACATGCTCCAAGTCCGAAAGCTCACTCTTGCGCAGATGGCATTCACATCGACATGAACCACCTCAAGAAGGGCGAGGTCAAGTAGGTCTTGTGTACACCAATGGCTTTCCAGACTACTAACAAGACACATAGCCTTGGAACATCCATGTTTGTGCACGACGAATCGCTCCCTTACAGCTTCTAACGAGATCCAGCATGGCCATCAACTTCAAAGACGGCGTCATATTAGCCGCCGACAGCAGAACCACAACCGGAGCCTACATTGCGAACCGAGTCACAGACAAGCTCACACAAGTGCACGACACCATCTGGTGCTGCAGGTCTGGGTCAGCAGCGGACACACAGGCTGTGGCAGACATTGTCCATTACCACTTGGGCATGTACGGCACCACCAACGACGAGCCTCCGACGACACAGACAGCAGCCGCCATATTCCAAGAACTCTGCTACTCTAACAAGGACCAGCTTTCGTAAGTGCGACAGCGCGCTGGAGTGGATAGTCACTGACACATGCACAGCGCCGGGCTCATCATTGCCGGATGGGACCACCGACATGGCGGCCAGGTATACTCGATCCCGCTCGGAGGCTCGCTACACAAGCAGTCGTACGCAATTGGCGGTTCGGGATCAACATACATCTACGGTTACTGCGACGCGAACTGGAGGGAGGGCATGAGTGAGGAGGATGGCATCAAATTCGTCAAGGGCGCGCTCTCAGAGGCTATCAAGTGGGACGGCAGCTCAGGCGGTGTGATCCGTATGGTGGTGCTTACAGGCAATGGCGCGCAGAGGCATCTGTACCTGCCGGACCAGAACTATGATGGGCCAGGAAAGCAGTAGGGTTGGGTGCAGAAAGAGTGGTAGAATAGATCGGATGCCATGGCTGAGATAATATGACATGACCATGATGCCCGAAACGAGATTTACGAGAATAGAAGACATGACATGCATTGGCAGAGCTTGGACGAGAATGCTGACATGCTGGCCCATCGGAGAGCTCCAAATAGCACGTTTGGTTAACATTACCTGGAGGGGGGCAAGTCAAGCAATGGGCGTGGGAGAAGGCCGTAACGAACGGTCCAATCAGCAGTTAGCATGAAGCCATACTTCGCAGCGCTCCCCTCGTGCTCCTCGCAAGCCCCATGGTGCCCCCCCTCAGTGTGTGTGTGTGTGTGCACGGGTAGCACAAGTTTTGAATTGAGGGCCGTAGTGAAGAAAAAAAATCGAATGCAAAAGGCTTGTTGGATGTGTTGTGTGCTGTGTGCTGTGTGCTAATCAGGACTCGAGTTGAGCTGCACAGTGTCGTCACATGCGTGCTGGACTGTGCAGGTGAAGGGACGGCCAGGGTCTCACCTGGGAGCCAGTCGCCGGTCTGTGACGTTCCGTTCGTTCCCCACGCCATTCTCTAACAAGACGCCGTCACTCAACACGCCCAGGTCGCCATCGTGCGCCCGATTCCACCTTGACCGTGACCAGACGCGTGCCGTTCAATTTATTTTGGCCACGGCAGACAAGAGCGGGCTCGCATGCGGCTTTGAACGCGCCCCCTTTTTTACGCTGCATCTGACTTTGGGCTCTTTACGATAAGGCTCAACAACAACACGACCGACAGCAGCACCAGCACCGACACCGACACCGCCTACCCACACCAAACCCTATCGACCCACGCTCCTTCCCCCGCCAACATCCCCCCTCCGGACACGTCCGCTTTGTCGCAACTTCCTTCCACTCACCACCGCTACCTCTGTACATTCTCTCGCGGTCTGCTTTTGCGGAATGGGATCGCTTTTGGTGAGCGACTTCGGTGGAAACCACTTTCACACCAACATGTTTGGCGGCGGCAGCACGCATCCACAGCCACAGGAATCAACGGCCGTGCATCACACTCCCGTGCGGCCATCATCTACATCAAGCGCCAATGCGCCGCGGGTCGTAGTCCCGCCTGCTGATGTTCCCATGGCCGATTCGGGAGCCCCGCAGTCGAGCTCAACACCAGGCCAGCCATCGCAGCAGCAGCCCAGCAGCCCCCAGCCCACCACCACGGGCACACCCACGTCCCAGCAGCCAGTACCAACGCCCCCAAGCCCCCGCTTCCGCCCGCACTCGCAACCCGACCACTCAAACCCTACCTCGGCCACCCTCTCAAACACTCGAACTGTTCCTTCGTCTGTTCCAGCTTCCCTCCAGCCCTCACCAGCACAGTCGTTGCGTTCTCCTGCAGCCTCGCCCACTCGCATCAAGGTTAAGAGCCTGTCGCATATCCAGAGCTTCGCAATCGACGATTCCAGCCCATTCTCTCAGACCCGGTCGCTGGCGCGGCGGCAGCGAAGAGACCCGGCAGATGTCGGCCCTCAATACGAGATTAGTGAAATGCCCGTCTCGGATATCATCGAGATGGTGGCTGGCTTGCTGACCAAGATCACGACGACCAACGATCGCCAACATGACCACCTACACCGCCAAATCCCACCACCAGAGGGCACTTCAGGCTTGAGCCAGCAGACCACCAGCGTGCTAGCCTTCCATGGCAAGAACGTCCCCAGCATCTCCATTCTCAGCTATCTCAGCAGGATCCATAAGTATTGCCCTACCACATACGAAGTCTTCCTAAGTCTTCTCGTCTACTTCGACAGAATGACAGAGAGGGTAAATGCTGGCCCAATGTCGGGTCTTCGCAAGTCCAACCAACAGTCTGTCGAACAATCAAAAAGCACAATGTCGGCAACTTCGACTTCAGAAACGTCCCAGCCAGCATCCACTTCGGCACAAGCAGCCACACCTCCGCCATCAGGATCCCTGGGCAAGCCCTCCGAAGCACCAGGCCAAGGTCCCCAGCCGCCTTCTCCGCCTCAACAAGATTTGGAGACAGATGCACTAAATCTCTCCCACTTCTTCGTTGTCGATAGCTTCAATATCCATCGTCTCGTCATAGCTGGTGTCACATGTGCAAGCAAGTTCTTTTCCGATGTGTTTTACACAAACTCAAGATACGCAAAGGTTCGTATGCTCAAGCATCAGACATGACTTCTGCTAACATACCATAGGTTGGCGGTTTGCCGTTGGTGGAACTCAATCATTTGGAGCTACAATTTCTACTCTTAAATGACTTCCGCCTCGCAGTGCCCCTAGAGGAGATGGAGGCTTATGGAACCATGCTTGTCGAATTTTACGCACGCGAAGTGGCAGAGCAACACGAACGAGAGAATGCTGGAAAGTACTAATCGCGTAACTGACTTCAAATGCGCGCACAACAAGGTCAACTGAATTGAGGTCGCAAACAGAACAGGGAAGGAGTAATCCATGCTGAGCCAGTAGCGGGATCGGACACACCAAATCAGAAATGCCAGGGGACACCAATTTTGTGCGACATATACGCAGTTTGCGAACTGCACATGCTACAGCATCTTATTCAACACCGAGGATTTTTGCATTCGTATGCAGGTTGAGATAGGCTGGAAGCGGCACCCTATGACTCAGTATATGACTTTGGTCGACTTGAGTCTTTCTGTGAGCGCATGTATCTCCTTGAGTATGTTTAGACTTGGGGATACCAATTATTTTCATTGAAGAGAGAGATTCATGAGATTATGACCTAGCCTCATTTACTTGAGCTTCGTTAGCTTGTCTGTTTTTTTCCTTTTTGATACCTTTTGAATCATTAGGGTGGCGTTTCTAGAGCTGTCAGTGGAAGGAAATGGATATTTTGAAATATGTGTGTCTGTGTAACAAGTGACTATGACTAGTCGTTGGTTGAGTTCCATACTTGCCAAAGTGAAGTTGATAAGCCGAGAACATGTATGCGCAATCGACGTATGAGGGGTTACAAGCACAAGCAAGCCAAAAAAAAAAGGTATTCTCCCATCCTCCCCCTCCTCTCCTCGCCCCTCCATTCTAGATCTTTTCAACCCCTACTCACACCCCTTATAATCTGACTAGGGGTCTCAAAGCCCCCGCCCCTCAATAGTTATGCGACCGAGAATCCGGCCAGCAGTTGGCGATGAGCACCGCCGAAATCAAACTAACCCCCAGACCTAACCCAGCCCAACCGAACCCCTGAACCTGCCGTCGCCGACGCGGCTGGGATAACGCTACGCTGCTGCGCCGCCGCGGGACTGACTTGGTTGGCTGCCGTCTCCACTTTACTTTGGCTTTCCGGCAAATACCCTGAGCCAAAAGTCTCATTGCTACATTTGTATGCGCGCCATTCACGTTAAGCGATGCGTTTTACCTAGCCTGACCGTCACGCCGCCGGTTACTCTATTCTGCTCGTCTTGTCTCGTATTTGTGTAAGCCAGGGGTAAAAAAAATAATATATATCGGTTGTAGTGGTTGTAACAACAGATCATGTTCAAGACGGACCGGGCCTACAAAGTCAGGATAATATGCACCAAGATTAATGGGATGGGAGAGAATTGATATCTAAGAAAAGTGAGGCTGACAGTAGCTTTGCAAGATGGGTGGGATCTGGTGGAGAAGCTTATTCTGTCTTATGTGTGTGTATGTGATTTACACCGCTGTTTGGCTCCTTTATACTTTATACCCTATATTGTGTATACACCTAAGCTTTTGTGTTGATATATGTGTATGTAGATGAATGCACTGTGCAGCCTTGCAACCGTCTTCTTTTTGGGGAGTCCGTGTTTTTTTCTTTGGGAGAAGAAGGGGGGAGGGAGAGAGGGAGGCTTGTTTGCGGGCAGGCAAATAGGCTTGGGCGAGAATGCTTAGTTTATCTACCTCGTCATATGTGAAGCGGAAGTGTGATACGCAGGGTCCTCTTTTTCTTTTTTCTTTTCTTCGGGCGTTTGGCGTGTCTGGGCGGTCTGGGAGTTTTCGGCGGGCGGAGACCCTTAATTTCGTCTTGGGTTTGGGGGGGCTTCTTTGATCTACCATTTTCGGAATTTCTGTTTTCTCTTCTCTTCTTTTCTTCTTCTTCTTCGTCTCGTTGTTATTTGTTGTCTCGCTATCTTTTCGCCTGCTGTTGCTGCTGCCGTTGCTACTGCGTGGTTTCTGGACGTCGTTTGTTTGTTTGTTTCGTTTCGTTCTAAGTGGGGGTTCTTTTTGGTTTGACCGTCTTTTCCTCAGGCTCGTGTGTTCTCTGAGAAGCTGCATGTATGCATGATAAGAGTACATCGGTGAACAGCCTTGTCAACGCCAGCAACAACAACAACAACAACCATCATAACAACATCATCGAAATATAGATCTGCCTCTTCCTACGACAGCAACAACCATTTTCTGCAACAGTTGTTTCCATTCCGCTATCACTATTGTCTTACTATATTCTTTCGCACACACACACACACGCAATGCATTCATCTTCGTCAACGTCGGCTTGGTCCAAAATATCAATATCCTCGTTATTCCAATATACGTTCCTAGCCGCACTCGCCTATGTCCTCGCTGGCGCCCCGCTATCTTCGCTACTCAACAGTCCCTCCGGTACATCAACGAACAGTAATAAAGCAAGAGCAGAAGCGGGTCGAAATAGCCACAAAGTTCGGGAATTGGAAAACTTGGTCATTCCGGAGACAGGACTTGAATGTAGGGGACATCAATTCAAGGGTGTTTATGTATTGAGTCGGGAGCCGTTAGTGGTGTATATTGAGGGGTTTTTGGGCGAGGGCGAGGGAGATGAGGTTGTGAGGTTGAGGTGAGTTTCCATTTTTGCCTTGTCTATCAATTTTTTATTCTCTTATGGGGAAGAGGATGATTGTTTTCTTAGACCCTAGGTGCGGTGTAATGCTGGTACAAGGGGGAAGAGTGTGGAACGACTCCCCCTTCCCAGAGGAGAACATCCATCAACACCACCATCACCTTAAGCAACAATCTAGAAAGAACCAAAACTAACACTACACCCTCTCTCCTCTAGCGAACCCCACTTTACTCCTAGCACGATCTGGACTTCTGGCCACGAAACCCTCAACCCCTCGATCCGGCACTCTGAAAAAGCACCCCTCCCACGCTCCCAAACGGTAAAATGCATTGAGGAGCGCGCCCGCACTTTCCAAGGCTGGCGCCCTTATACCTTCATCGAGAAACTGTGGGCCCAGCGCTACAGCCAGGGCGGCCACTACACATATCACTACGACTGGAGCACTGCAACCAAAACCAGCGGCCGCGTGAGCAGCTTCATGGTGTACGTTGCCGGTGAGTGCAGGGGCGGAGGCACCCATTTTCCGCGGTTGGAGAAGCCGGCGGGGAAAGACTGGTGTAGGTTTGTCGAGTGTGACGTTGAGGGTGTATATGGAAATGGTACTACTTCTACATCAGCATCAACATCAACAACGATGACAAACAACAATAGTGGTACTAGTAATACAAGAGGATCAAGTGGCAAAGAAGACCTCAACAAGGGTGTTATTTTCAAGCCTATACCGGGAAATGCGGTGTATTGGGAGAACATGCGGAATGATGGGTCTGGATATGCAGAGAGTTGGCATGCGGGTCTGCCTGTACTGGAGGGGAGTAAGATTGGACTGAATATCTGGAGTTGGTTGGCTGAGGGCTATGTTCCGCCTGTGAAGCAGGGCGGTGTGGACGGCGAGTAAAAAAAGGTAAAAAAAATGTGAAGCTGCGAAGCTTAGCTTAGACATATCTTTGCTTGTTAGCGCGTTGAGAGTAAGGCCGCATTTGCATATTCTGGTGGCAAACGTAGAGTGTAAAAACTACACTACATGTCCATGCTCAGATGAAGACACGAGATAAGAGAACGTGTATGACTTATTGTTACAACCGTAGACCGATGATTAAACCAAGCGTACATTCCGGTCAAACAGTGATAAAAAGATTCTTATATTGCTCATTTTGTCACAGTAATACATATTTTTTGCAGTCAACAGAATATCCATGGAGCGCAAAATGACAACAGTTGTTCAACAGATAAACACAGACAGAGGAACCTAAACTCAATGCACAACATATACATACTATTTAGGTCACTCTAAACACAACAAACACTGATTATATTACAAGTTTCCCATACTCAAACAAACTCAACCCAAGACCCTACCTGCAGTCGAAGCCGTACTCCTATCCTTGGTTTCTACCTTCCTCAAGCCTTTGCCTGCAGTAATCTCACCAAGCAGTGCTCCCCGGTTAGGCATTCCGCCTGGAGCCTTCATACCAGGCATGGGCGGTGGCGGCGGCGCACCACCACCTGGAGGAGGTGGCGGACCAGGTGGAGGTGGCGGACCAGAGCCTGCGGGCATAGGTGGTGGTGGAGGAATACCTGCAGAAGACGATGCTACAGCTGGGCTCTCAGCACGGGGGCTCTTATTGTCCATTGATGACAAGGGGCGTGGCGGCGCCATGGTTCCGAAGAGCATGGATGCCAACTGCTTAGCTCCACCTTGAGTAGGTGCTTCGTCATCGTCAGATGACGAATCATCCGAATCAACGACAGACCAATCGTCATCGTCTTGTCTCCCTAATCTGCGCGCCGAAGGACCGGATGGTTCGTTGAACGTGGGTATGGTAGCCTTGTTGGCATTCTCCTGCGTCAGGCGGTGGAAGGGATTCGTAGATACTTCACTTGTATTGCTGGCTGGAGGTGGCGGGGTCGAAACTGTGTTGTTGTCTTGGTTCGACATGGCCATCTTCTTCAAAAACGGATTCTTGGTCTCGGTGTCGCCGAGTCCAGGGTGAGGACTAGTCACCGAGGACGCTGGCGGGCTGGCGATAGACGATGGTGGCGTATTGTGACTTGTAGGCGGAATTGATGGTGGTGCTGGTGGTGCTGTATCGCGCGGCAGCTCTTGACTAGCGGTCGGTGTAGTATCTTGAGGCGTAATGTTCTGCGGACCGTCATCATCAGAGGACTCATCATCGTCGAGCGCCTCAAGCTGCATTTGTAGCTGGCGTTCACGTTCACGGGCGGCCTCGATCTCAGCACGCTGTGCGGCCAGTCGAGACTCTTTCTCCTTAGCGTCCTTGGAAGCAGCTTCCCGTCGCTTCTTCTCTTCGGCCTTCTTCATCTTGCCCTGCTGTACCTGCTGTTCAAGAGCACGAAGTCTAGCCTGAGCAGCTTCCCTTTCTTGGGCCAGTTCACCCTCTTGTCTGCGCTCTTCTTCCCTACAAATTATTAGCAAACACTCAGTACTAGGATGTTTATATACATACTCCATGCGCCTTGTCTCTGCTTCTTGGGCCTCTTGTTGCTCACGGAGAGCTCTCTCGGCCACATCGTTCTCAGCCTTCTTTGATTCCGCGTCTGCTTGGTCATTCTTATTCTTGCGTGAAGCTGGTGGAGGCGGTGCTGGTTTCTTGCCACTGCTCTTGGTTGGAACAGGTGGTGCGGGCGACTCGTCTTCAAGACGTCGTTGGCGTTCCTCTTCGCGACGTGCATCCTCCTCTTCGGCCTGGCGCAACTTCTCCTCGCGTTCCTTCCTCTCACGATCAGCGCGTTGTTGCGCTGTTTCACCAGCCTTCACTGGAGCCCTGATGCCCAACGCAGCCAGACGCTCAGCCATGCGTTGCTCAGCCTGCTGCTTGATAAAAGCCGCACGTTCTTCTGGAGTCTTGTATGCAGAGCCGCTAGGAGCGGCGCTTGCTGCACGAACAGGAGGCTCCACGCGAGAGGCAGGACTATCATACCGGTTTGCTGTTGAAGGGCGGTTATCTTCTGAGCGAACAGATGATGACCTATAGTTGTCGCGCGAGTGACTGTCATATGTTAGCAAGTGTACGTGGTGATGGAATACATGGTCCTTACTCTTCTTTGCGGATGCGTGAAGCTCGGCTGCTGCGCTGGAGGTCAAAGATGAAATCCTTGACTTCATCCTCTACACCCAGAGCCTCCTCCCACCTGCGTCGCTCGTGCTCACTGGTGTTATCATGACCCCCTTCCTTGAGACTCGATTCCAGACCTTTGGTGTATTCGTTGACACTATCCTCAACGTCACGGATCATGCGCTCGTTGTTCTCTCTCTCAGCTCTAATACGTGAATTTTCCTTTTCTAGGCGTTCTGTTGCAGCACCAGTGTCATCGCTGGCAGGAGCGGGTCTTCCGGTCAATGCAGCAGATCGAGCTTGCATCATAGCCTTTGCACGTGCTTTAAGACGATCTGATTCTGTGACGGCACCGCCAGGACCAGTGCCTACGATGGTGGATGCAGATCCAGGATGCGCCTTGGCGTCTTTAAGTCTGAATAGCTCTAACTGAGCATCCGCAATCTCTCGCTCTGTTCTGCGCACATTAGAGGCAAGTTCAGGCAGGCGGTCGGTCAAGTTTTGAAGTTGACGCTTGAGGGCACGACGCTCTGCGTCCGAGTCAGTAGACCTCATTGCGCCCTTGGGATGAGCATCGATGTCTTCCTGTATTCTGCGAATCCGGCGGTAGAGCTCCTCAGCTTCGCGACGATCACGGCGGTCGAGTGCATCATCCTCATCTGCCGCGTTCTCGTCTCGAGAATCCATAGCATCCAAAAGAATCTGTTTTTCCTTGACAGACTTTCGGAGCTGGTCGAGAGACATCTCATCGGATCGCTCTGAGGCAGGAGAACCAGGCTGTGCTGGTGAAGGCGAGCGGCCACCGCCTCCCAGTCGGTGTCTTGCACTGGACTTGTACCCTATATTGTCATCATTGTTACGGAAAACAGTTGCATCTTTGCGGCCACCAGCTTGCGGACTTGCGGCACGGAAGGAATGGGACTTCAGGTAGCTGACGCCGGTGCGTTGAGGTTGAAGGAAAGCACCGGAGTTCTTTCTGTCTTCTGCATCTCCGCGAAGCAGGTTCTTCATTGCGCCGATAGAGTCATTAATGTTGCGTGTTGAGGGCGGCACCAACTCAGGCGGTAAACGAGCAGGGATAGGGTAGCCATTAAGCTTGCGGTAGATCAAATGCATGGCTACCGCAAACTGGTCCAGGTCAAGACGGCCGCGGTCAGCAGAGTCGGCAAGTGTCCAAACACGCTCCAGGTCTGGCTTGGGTAGTCCGCTTTGCCCAAAGATCTCAAGAGCTTGTGCGCCGCTAATGTAGCCTTTTCCCATTCCGTCCCAAGCCCTAAAAGTATCATCATACAGCTTCTTCTCGCCCTTTGTAATAGCCCAGGGGATAGTTGCATTGCCAGTCAACCCGGCAGTCGTGTGAGCGCCACCTTCGCGACCAGTCTGAGGCATCATTCTTTGCGCCAGAGCTTCGATGTTGGGCAGTCCAGTGGCTGGAGTGTTTGCAAGCCCCCATTGACCAGGCATGCCTGTGGGTTGCGCATTCAAAGGAGCCATGCCAGTCTGGTTGGGCGCCAGGTTTGAGCCGAACCCAGTGGGCATAGGAGGCATCGGTGGACGCGGCCCATTGTAGCCGCCTGGGGTCTGTCCGAAGCCGGTAGGCTGGGGCTGCATACCTGTCGGCTGTTGCCCAAAGCCCGTAGGTTGCGGCTGCATGCCCATTGGTTGTTGCCCGAACCCAGTCGGTTGTGAGACCAAAGTGGTCAGTAGCTGGCTATTTGTAGCCTGTGGCTGCGGCTGCTGAATCGCAGGGACCTCGTTGAATTTGGGCGCATTGCTAGACGGAGTAGGGCGGTTCGAGGATTCCTCGCTGATACCGAACGAGATGATGTCGACCATGCTAGAAACCTCGTTCTTGACTCTTTCGGGCAAGGAGTTGGGTAGATCCTTTCCAGTTAGCTTGATGTTGCACAGGTACATGGCAAGCGCGAATTCGGGGAAGAGGAGCTGGCCGGACTTGGTCGTGTCTGAAAGCGTCCTAAGTCTGTTAGACGTGAGATGGTTGTACGATGTGTTGTACATACCAGATATGAGATAGATCATCTCCAGATAGCTTGGACCGCATCAAGAGATCCCGCGCCTGGTCTCCAGACAGAGCGTGTGAGGTCCCAACGGCTGTCTTGAACAGCTGCTCGAACTTGGCCTGATCTTGCGCCGTAATGAACGAGAGCCTGATGTTTGGGATCTTGGTTGTTTTCGCGGGAACAGGTGGTGGGACCGATGAGGCAGAGCTGCCGCGAAACGAATCAGCCATCTGCGCCGAAGTCATGCCCGTGGGCTGCGGCCGTTGGGGTTGAGCTGGTGCCTGTTGCTGCTGTTGCTGCGGGGGCGCGCCCGTCTGAAAGGGCATCTGCTGGGGTGCCTGTTGCTGCTGCTGAAACTGCTGGCTCTGCTGCCCTGGATAGCCCGTGAACTGCGGCTGCTGAGGTTGCGGCTGCTGTCCAAAGCCCTGCGGCTGGCCCGGGAAGCCAGTGAACTGCTGCTGCATTGGCTGCATTGGACCTCCTCCGAAACCAGTCGGTTGAGGAGCCAATCCACCCTGGAAGCCTCCGGGCTGCTGGAACTGCTGCTGCTGTTGCTGTTGCTGTCCATACTGGGGCTGTCCAGGTCGGGCACTATTGCCGCCCCCTAAGTACGAGTTGGACCCAGAGAACATAGCGGGCGTGTTTTCGCGGGTCGGCTAGAGGTTTGGAGATGTGCGCATGCGGACAAGGAATTAGGGTTATATACGAGGCGCGCACGAGTGGTAATGGGAAGAGAGATGGCGAGGTCGGCAGCGAGCTTGTGGCTGTTACAGGTCCCGAACGCCGGGGTGAGAGTTCGCGCTAGTGAGAGGTTCAGTCGTCATCTTCGAGATGATCGCGCTCGCCCACTGGGCACCAACCACCACGACTCGTCACACCATTGTACAATGTCCAACGAGCAGACCGGAACAAGCGCTGCGTCGCCTTCGGGAAACGACCTCGCCCAGGTAGGTTTCGCAGCGGACCATGTCCTGTCGAGACTGACAGCTGCGAAAGGCATTCCAGGAACTGCAGCGAGGCGAACAGACGGCAGCTGCCCTGGAGAACCATCTGGACTCGATTGAAAAGAAGATTGAAGCGCTTCTTGCCCAGGCGCAGAAAGCTGAAGAGGAACTGCAGAAGATACCTGCAGAGACGGACCAGTCTCCAGAAAGCGACGCGAAGGGCTCGTCATGAAAGCCTGTCAAGCCATACAGTGAGCGTTACTCTTTTAAATCAATCCTTATGTTGGACGAGCTACACACATGCTCCACATAATGTCACGAATCACGACTTTGATGCCATTAAATCGACGGGTGGCCAACGCAGAACATCAGTCTGTTACGTGTCTGCTCTTAACGGGCTGCGCCTCAAAGGCTATTGATTATGGGCGGCATGTCCGTCATCTCTATCGGTGACTCGGAGTCGGAGTACATGGATAAAGCATTTGTCTCATAGACCACCAATGGTTGACGGCTTCACTTCCAAACCTTCCGCCTTAAAGACTGTATCCAAATGAAACACCCCGTTGCTATCCTTCTCAACTACACCCACCTCGGTGATGATGCCATCAATGAGTTCCGCAGGCGTGACATCAAAAGCAGGGTTCCAGACTCCAATACCGTTGGCCGCAATACTGATCGTCTCGATGACGCCCAGGTCGAGCGTGACTCCATCATGCCTCGGTCCCTTCACGAGTGTTACCTCCTTTCCAGGTCGTTCTTCGATGACAATGTCTGCCCCTGACTTTGTCTTCAAATCAATTGTTGTCCTCGGTGCTGCTACAAGGAACTTGACACCATGATACTTGGCAAGAATAGCCAAGGAGTATGTCCCAATCTTATTGGCCGTGTCACCGTTTGCTGCGACACGGTCGGCACCAACGACAATGCCGGCAATGTTCTCGCTTTCGCCCCGTAGTCGAAGCAGCGCTGCAGCCATGGAATCGGTTATGAGAGTTGCTGGTATCTTGTCGTGAACCAATTCGAATGCTGTTAGTCGAGAGCCTTGATTGTATGGACGAGTTTCAGAGCAAAAGGCATGCTTCAGTGAACCGGCAGAGTGCAGTGACCGTATGACACCAAGCGCTGTGCCGTATCCCGCTGTCGCCAGAGACCTGAGGGATTAGCGATCCGACATGTCGAATCATGACTGTACATACCCAGTGTTGCAATGTGTCATCATGCTCACAGGCCCTTTCCTTCCTGCCTCTGTGTTCCTCGTGATCCACTCGGCGCCGTGCTTTCCGATGCTCTCGTTGTCGCTCACGTCGTCGACTAGCATCTTCTCTGCAGCGCTCACAAATGCATCTCGTACTGTGTCGCCGTTGGCATCTTCTGACGCGGCGGCGATTTCTGTGATTCTGCGAAGTTTGCCCGCTGCATCTGCAAGATTGACGGCAGTCGGCCGGCTGGTCACTAGATAGTCTAACTTCTCCGCGATGAAGACCTTGACTTCTTCAGCTACCGAAGGGAGCTTCATATTGGCCAACTCGACTGCTAGAGCGAGCGCAGCAACAATGGCGATGGCTGGTGCTCCTCGCGTCCGCATTTCTTTGATTGCATGCCATGCATCAGTGCTGGAGTAGATGTTGTCATATTCTTCAGCGTGTGGCAACTTTAGTTGGTCGAGGATTTCGAGCTGGCCTCGCGAGTACTTGATCGCCTGGAGCACCATCTTGGAAGATTGGTTGTCGGGTGTGTCACAGTTTTCACAGGTTTACAGGCCGCCAGAAATTTCAAGATGGCGAGCGTTGGGGTTCCAATTGCCACATGGCGGGCGGGACCCTGAAGCTATCACGTGCAGGCTCTGGCACACATCAATCGAGGGAAACCGATGTTCAGACTGGATCAAATAGGACGACGCATACAGTCGGCAGCGCTTGACGCTCCGGATTACTGCAACTCGACGACTTGGAAACTTGGACATTCCGGAAATTACGGCATATGGCGTCACGAGACTAGCCACGTGTGGCTGCATACCGAGGTTCTCAGCCACAAAACGATGCACCTGCTCAACTCGGCGACGGGAGACGGCACGTCCGCTCTAGCCGGACAGACATGAACGAGTTTTCGTCTGGAACGTGTGTACGTGTTTCGACATGGAAGCGGCATTGTGTGTGTGTGTGTGTGTGTCGCGCAAGAGACGGCGAGGTACTTGAATGCAGAGCTCCCACCGTTCGGCGAGGCAAGACACTCGCAGCCCTACAAAGAGCCGCAAAAAGAAGGGTCCTACATCTGCAAGGACCCGGAGCCGTGAATTCGCCGCGGCAGCCCCATGACGGCGCCAACACTCGCTGTGCATACTTCACGCCCAAGTCACGCCCATGCCCTACTGCCCTACTGCCCCTAACCCCGTGATTACTCGTATCGCTCCGTCTTCGCTCCCGCACCTTCTCAACTCTTTTCCTGCCTGCTGTAGAAATTCGCCGCATCAGTACCGCACTGTCCAATCCACAACGTTTTCGGCAACCACGCCTGTGTTTGGTCTGCCCCGATAGGCGGAGGAAAAGACCCACATCCTCACAAATCCGCCTCCCCAAACACACTTCAAGAAGAGGTCATCCAGCCAGACACACTCACGGTGCACATGCGCAAATCGACCAATCGCCTGACACATTCGCGCGTTACAACGCCCTCGTAGTTTGCGTCCGCTGTCTACTAGTTTCCGACCAGAGAGATCGCCACGCCTCGAACAGCCCCGCGCAGCCCTGCGCCAGACATATATCCCGATGCCCCTCATGCCGCGCTCCAATTCGAGCGTTGCCGTCAGTACTGCAGTCATGGCGTCTCAGGAGGAACCCATTCAACCTACGTACCGCGGCTATGGCACTTTTGCCTCGCAGCATCCTGCACAACGCCAACGACGTCACTCGTGGCACACACGCCCCTGCGTGCAAGAGGCCGAAAACTTTCAAGTCTTGGTATGTAACAGCGCGCACATGTGCATGGACAAATCCACTAACGAAGAATCGTAGCTCCGGAACTTCTTGGCCGAACTCAACTGCCGACTTGATCTTCTCGAAGACTATGGTCACCTCAAATACGACGCTGGCGTCGAGTATGCATACAACACACTCCTTGCCGTTCGCGAATCATGCTCCAAGATATCCGATGGCGCAATCGAAGCAGGGAGGCGGCAAGCATCTGTTTTTGTCGAGACCTTGGAGGGACGGTATACAGATGCTATGGAGAAGAAAGAGACACTGGGGGAGAAGGTCCTTGAAGGGATCGTGCTTATGGACTCGTATCTAACTGAGTTTGAAACCCGCGCATTTGCTCTAAGAGATGGATCGATTGGCTCGTATGCGCAAGAAGTTTACGAGGGGGGTTTGAGGAAGATGGACGAGGGCATAGAGATCGCAAAGGGTGTGGTAGACGGCGGCTTAGACAAGGCACGACGTGCACGAGAGACTATCGAGATTAGGGTCGAGCATGCTGTACAACGAGCACTGGCCCGGGCCAAGGCGCATGGCTTGATTCACTACGACGACCTACCGGAGCCATGGCGAGTCAACCCACACATCCTCAAAGGCTACCGCTTCAAAGAAGGAAAGTGGGCATGCGTCCGCTCCATTTTTGGTCTACACAATGAGCTCATCAACATCTGGACGCACCTCCTGGGATTCATCATGGTCCTCGCCATTGCGTTTTATTTCTACCCGTCCAGTACCAACTTTCGTATGTCGACAAAGGCCGACATATTCATAGCCGCCGTCTTCTTCTTTGCCGCATGTAAGTGCCTGGCCTGTTCGACCATCTGGCACACGATGAACAGCATTTCACACCAAACACTTCTCGAACGCTTCGCCTGTGTAGACTACACTGGCATCTCTCTACTCGTCGCCGCCTCCATCATGACTACAGAATATGCCGCTTTCTACTGCGAACCTGTCTCCCGCTGGTCATACATGTGCATAACAGCACTCCTCGGTATTGGCGGCGTTATCCTACCATGGCACCCTACTTTCAACCGCGCCGACATGGCCTGGCTCCGTGTCGTCTTTTATTGCTCTCTCGCCCTAACCGGCTTTCTCCCTTTTGGTCAGCTCGCATATACACGCGGCGTTGAATGGGCCCAGTATTTTTACGCGCCCGTCACCAAGAGCCTTGTCGTGTACGTGACAGGCGCGTGCCTGTATGCAAGCAAGACGCCCGAGCGCTTCTTTCCGGGCTTCTTCGACTACGTGGGCTGCTCGCACAACATTTGGCATGTGGCTGTGCTGGGGGGTATCATCTTCCATTACATGGCTATGCAGACCATGTTCACACAGGCACTTGATAGGGCCCAGACAAGCTGCTCGATCTACTAAACGTCTTTTCTTCTCTACATGTTTTCCGCTTTTCCCCTTTGTTTTGGAGCGTTGCAGCGTCTTGGGCATATATGTGCGTTGTTATGCTGCATTTGCATGCAGAGGACGTCTTTGTCTTCTTGCATAGATCATCCTCCTTTTCTTTCCTCTTCTTCTTTCTTTTTCCTTCTTCCTTGTCCTTTTGCTTGTCCCTTTCTCCATGCCAATTGGTTGGATTGCTCATAGGTGTGGAGAAATGTGGGCTAGCTTTCTCCAAGATTAAGATTTTGTAGCAGAAAGCTTTTTGATACTTTTGGATCTGATCGGTGTGACTTTCGCTTCAAACCTATATTCATTCACTGATGACGTTCAGAGTCGGCACCAAGATTTGGACCAGAAGAAAATTGTTGGATGTAGTACTAAAACACAAACACAAACTCCTTATGCATCCCCCCCACTTTTTCCCCGTCTATGTTGTGATCGTACATGCGTCTGCAATGGCCTCCAAGACGATTTTTGTCTACTGTTTCGCGCAAAGTAACCAACCTGCTCCTTGAAGATGACGAGCCGTGCTCCCATCACCTTGCCTTGCGGGCAATAGCCTTGCGTTTCCTGGCCTCACCATTGAGGTTGGGGGCAGTAGCATTCTGGATGGCAGCCTCCTCTTCAGGGAGGTTGGACGAATCCAAGAGCGGCTCATCGAGCAGCTCCTTCTTACCGAGCACACGTCCGACCGACTGGTTGTACGCAAACTTGGGCAGCTTAAACAGGAGGGTGTCGAAGATGGTGGGCTTGGGTTCTTCGTCGGGCTGCTGCTGTTAGCTGAGTTTATTGTCAAGAGAATGCATATCTTACGTCAATCAAGTACTCGCCCTTCTGCCCGTCCTCATTCTCGTGTTCCAAGAAGACATTACCAACGGAGTCGACAACCAGGACCTTGCCGTTTTCAGCGACAATGCGCCTCTTGGCTCCTTGGGGACCTGAAACGACCTCTGGCTCGATGGGAGCGCTGATACCATCGGTGCGTGCCTTCTTTACAGCTTGTACCTTTTTTGGTTTGCGGGCGTCCTTCTCCATAGCGCGTCTCTCACGGCGGTTCCTGGGGATTGCCTCATCTGGTGTATCTTCGGGAGAGTCTTCGACCTGTTCGACATTGGCAGAGACAGGGGCAGTGTCTACACCTGGGATCCCTTGTAGACCGCTCTCGTCACCCCAAGCAGTCTTGCGGGCCTGGCGAATGTATCTTTCCGCAAACTCCCTCCTGCGCTTCCATCCCATCACAAGGGCAAAGTAGTGGAAGCCTCCGCCCAAGACGATAAGTAGACCGAAGATGACGGAACCGAGACCAGGACGGAAACGCTCATAGTAGTAGCCAGAGCCCCTCCATGCGGGGAAGCCATTCCTCAAAAAGTGGTCGTAACGCTCGCGTTCAGCGCCCTTGAGCATGGTGGCTACGACGGAGAGTCGCTGGTAGGCGGCCGTGACCTTCTTGACGTGCGCCTCAATCTCCTTGTTGGATGGCTGCTTCTTGCCTCCCACCTTCTTCTGGTTCTTCTCGAAATTGTTGATGTAGGACTGGCGGGCCTTGTCAGGGTGAAGCTCGCGCGACTTCTTGCGGTAGGCCTTTGTCAACTGGTCCTGCGACGCGCTGGGCTTGACGCCGAGGAGGTCGTAGAAGGTGACATTCTTGCCCTCCGCTTTGGCGACTTCATCACGGATACGGAAGATTTCGTGGTCTAGAGTAAGCGGTCAGAAGAAAGTTGAGGTGGGTGCGAGGGTGTAGGAAGCATATGTGGCCTCATATGGCAATCGGATATGGGGCATGTCGTGCAATTGATTGGGAAGTTACACACCCTCTTTTGTCCAGGCAGCAGCAAATGCCACGAAGAGGCACACGACCAGGGCGAGCAGCGCGTGAGATCTCATGGCGGGCGTGTTGCGGGAAGAACAGCTGGGGCGTCGGCGAGCGAGTGAATGGGGAAGCTGCAGGCTTGTGCAGCCAGATGTCTAAGTAGTAGTCTAGACTGAACGTGGCCCAATCAATCACTCTGACACGAGTGTGTAGCAGACTTGGAGGATAAAGGAGCGTCCCGGTGTTTGGCCAATTCCTCCTTGCACTTGTCTGTTGTCCAACCATGCAACAGAAAAAATGTGGCCTTATTGGCCCTGAGCATGTGAGGCTCGGCTAAGGGGCTGACTGTGGCTTGTCTGTGAGGGAAGCGCGACGCTGAACTATGGGATTCGCGGCAGGGGCCCCCCAAAGGTTACGATTACGATACGAACAACGACAGGCAACCATCTCTCCTCAACCACTTGCCTCTCCTTCTCCTTCACTCCACCCCCTCACTTTGGCCGCGTCAGCCCAGCCTCGCCTCGCCGCGCCAATCTCACCCGGCTCTTCTTCTACACTCTCTTGCGACTTTTCCCACCACGTAAGGCAGCCGCCATCCATCCCTACATACAATCTAGAGGACACATCTCAGCCTGTCGCTCGATTTCCCACCACCATCAGCTGACCCTAACTTGCGCGCAGTGCTTGAACCAGCAGTAGACGCACAATTGTATATCCGCAAATTCCAAACTACCCCGACTTGTAATTCACACGCTGCCCATCATGTCACGCTTCAGCATCCCCATCGACGCCCTGACGTCCAGGATGAACTTTGGTGGACGCTTCGACAGCCTGCGCTCAACCTCCGTCTCCTCTCGATTCGCCAACTTGCGACCCATCTCCGAGTTCTTCGACGTCAAGCGCATTTCAAAGCCCGCCAACTTTGGCGAGGTCCAAAGCAGGGTCAACTACAACCTGGGCTACTTTTCGAGCAACTATGCTGCTGTCTTCGTCATGCTCAGCATCTACAGCTTGCTTACCAACTTGATGCTGCTCTTCGTCATATGCCTTGTAGTCGGCGGAATGTTCGGTATCGGCAAGCTTGAAGGCAACGATCTGCAGCTCGCCAGCTGGCGCGCAACTACCTCGCAGCTTTACACTGCGCTCTTCGTCATTGCCATTCCTCTCGGTCTCTGGGCATCGCCCTTTACCACCGTGCTCTGGCTCATCGGAGCAACCGGCGTGACGGTTGTGGGCCACGCTGCGTTCATGGACAAGCCAATCGAGTCAGCTTTTTCCGAGGAGGCGGTCTAGGTGGTCGGCCGCGAACTCCTTACACTATGCCCCACTGGGGAAGACCACCAGGGGGCTCGTCGGGTGTGGGGAGATACTACGAGGGGGGTGGAGACGACGTGCATAGATTTCAAGATTTGGGGAGCGACGACGAAAACGGTGGCGTTATATTAGATACGGACTTTCAGCCAGCCTTGAACGGCAAAAGCATCAATCCAGATGAGTTATACTTTAATGGCATGGATATTAGAGCGTGGGAGGGCAGAGCATCGGCTTTGGCGGAAGCCACTTATGAACAGCAGAATGTTTATCAAGATGATAGTGAAGGGCGCTTTGATTCGGCAGCACATGAAGAGATGCTCTTTCGACGTGTACTCGACAAGATCCGGATAGCAAGAGCAGCAGGGAATGCAGACGTCACACTCAGTTCAGAAGAGCTTCATGCGTACCAGTCACGACTCTACGGCCCACGGGTGTCTGCAGCACGCTCTCAAGCTCATTCTCGACACAACAGTGCTTCAACACCCACGGATGGTGCTAGCGTCGTGAGTGTCACCGGGGATGGCAAGCATGCTTCCTCTTCGTCACGGACAAAGAAGAGCGAGAAGCGTAATTCCGTCTTTAGTTCAAAATCAAAGAAAGAGAAACAGCCTAGCAGTCGTATGCGTACGACGGCTATGTCTAACGTAGATAACTACGCGCCGCCACCGGGATTTGTTGTACCTGGGTCCGATGGAGAGCCCATTTATACACCCATCAACGCTTATCCGGGCAGTTTAGCTCGTGAGCATGAGCCTCTGCGCTCTGGGTCCCGTTCAGCCTCTGATGTGAGCCACCATGTTTCTACGCCTTCGGTCATCACGACGAGAGACATGCTCGGTGCATACCCAGAATCTGTGTACGACTATCAGACTATAACGCCTCGACGTCAAGGACGGACTGTCTCTCCGCCGCAAGCTGCCTTTGAAGCTCATGTCCCACCCGTCTCTCGCACTAGATCATCTTCCATCGAGTCTTCTCGACTTGTGCCATTTCCCGTCGAGCCGTACCAGTATCACTCTTTCAGCCCAGCTTCTTCATCGTCGCCGACTTCACCTCAACTACAATACACGCGAAGAGTAAGCTCCGGTGTCTCCGAAGCTAGCTATGCATCGATACCAAGACGTGTGCCAGCGCCAATGCCTGTTTCAGCGCCAACATTGCTTCAACCAGCTGCAGCTATTGGAAGTGGTCAGGGCAGTTCGTCGGACCCGGCTTTGGTTGTACAGGCGTCTGGTTCAGCGAGTCCGGTGCAAGTTCAGGAAAGTGGGAGAGGTGTTGGAAGTGGCCATGGAGCTGAGAAGCGGCGAAAGAGTGGTAAAAGTAGGAAGAAGGGCTGAGTCCGCCTCGATCCGTTGCCACCGGTTATGTCTTGTTGGTTTCTGATTCTGGCATGTCTGATCCAATTGTTTGAAGCTATCGGATTCTTGCATATTGTAGACTGGCGTAAACGGCAGCCACGTATGTTTGTGGGCCCTTTGATACTTTTGCTGTCTTGCTTATATGTACCGACTATATCGATTACTTCTCCACTACTTGTGTGTTGTTCGACACGGTCATTCGATAAGAGTCTGAAACAGTCAGACACGGCTCAAGAGGGCAAAGTTTGTATGCAAGAACGCGTCTGTAGGCTCGATCCAGACCAATCCACGTTTGTTGAATGGCATCTTGCGTGTGCTGCGTCTGCACTGCATCTGCAGCATCTTGGTCTCGAACGAATGGACCGTTTTTGGAGACTGATACCACAGGGGTGCATGCACAACGACCGTTGCACAAGCATGGGTTTGTTCGGCGGCAACGCCAAAATTGTCTTGCATTTTCCTTTTGAATGTGTGTGACGGCGGCTCAAGAGACCAGTATGGCAATGACAGGCTTGGAAGTGTGTGGGCGTGTTCTGGTCAGGTCAATGTCATGACTCTGTACCATGGTTCACGCACAACACGGCGATGTGCATGTGCACAAGTAGCTCAATCTCGGCACAAAAGGAAGATGGGGCGGTAGACGCTGTACCTGCAGGGATGACAGCCAAGCGCCGAAAAAGCGGTCTGGTAGCGCGGTCAAAGTGCGTCAAAGGTGCAGCAAAGCCGATCAATCCTCCCAGCAGCTCCACAAGTTCGCGCACATGTTTAAGCTGGCCAGAATTCCGCCCATGGCACGATTAATTCCCATTCCCCAACCGTGCGAAGTACAATTTTTTCCCTTTTGGCACTGAAACCATTTGCTCGTCATCATCCCGCACTTCCGCTCCCGCAGCTTTCACAGAGGTCACTTGCTCTACGCACGGTCCCGTGTGGTTTCGAGAAAAGAAGTGGGCTGGAGGGTTAATCGTTGTCCTGAGCGCGAGGCGAATTACACGATTTCAGGCCGCAGGCAAGAAATTTAGGAGCAAACCCAAGGCAAAAATTACCCAAAGCATCGTGGATTGAGGCCCAAAAGACCCACATCCGCATAACCACATAATCCATCCTTCACCGGACGGCTACTTGGTACGACGACAGCGCTCCATTCCACACCCCAGTCTGTGTTTTTTTGTGTTGTTGTTGCTGTTGTTGTCGTCTTGTCACTGTGTTGCTGGCAAAGACTCACACATTCAAACAGTCATACAGTCACGGTTTCAAGCACATACTCACCCACATACACACACACACACACACACCTACATCAACTACCTCTACACCTGCGCCTACATGCGCTGGGCTACAACATACAACTCGCACCACCGCATTCCCGCCTCGGCCGTTCGCGCACACACATCGCGCCCACGGTCCGCCTCCACAAGCGCACCACCGCTAACCGGCTCGCTCGCCCCTAAACCAACCTTACTCCTCACCTCGTCATCGACGTCGTCGCATTCGCACGCACACAACACCGCAACCATGGGAAGCAATAACTGGAACCCATTCTCCACCGGCTCGCCCGGCCGCCGCTCCTCGTCCTCGTACCGTCCCGGCTACGCATCCTCGTCGTACTCGTCCTCGTCGCGCCACCACAGCTCTACATCGCGGTACAAGCGGTCGCCGCGCGACTCGTACATGCAGCACCTGTACAAGAAGCTGCAGCATTTCCTCCGCGAAATCTGGCGCTATGCCCAAAGACACCCCTATAAAGTCTTCTTCATGGTCATCATGCCCCTGGTCTCCGGTGGCGTCTTGCACAAGCTCGCCAAGCAGTTTGGTGTTAATCTACCCCAAACGGGTGGTGGCCAGCCTGGGAGGCCTGGCGGATACGCTGGCTCGTCGTACAACAATGGTGGCGGCTACTATGGAAGCCAGGGCTATGGCAGGGAGACGACTACAACCAGGTCCTCTGCTACTGCTACAAATGGAGGTGGCGGCGGCATGATGGGCAGCCTGGCGAATATCGACATGCAGAGCGTGGCAGGCGGCATTGGTGGTCTGGCTAGTTTGGCGAGTATGGCGTCGAAATTCATGTGAAGCAGAAGAACCGATGGGGTTGACAAGTGTCCCTAGGAACGGCTGAACATGTCTTTACTATCTGGCGGGTGGTGAACAGGTTTACAGGGAAAGATGACGATGGGTTTTGACAAACAAAGAGATGGACTTGTTTCTTTTTTGGTTCATGGGCTCAGAAGGTGGTACGTGTGCATATACGTGTGCACGGGACTTACGATGTGAACGATGGGTTTGTGTTGGACTACTTTGTAATTCCTGTTCTTGTTTTATTTTTGTTTGTTAGGCTTCAGAGATATCCCTCCCTTCGTACGAACGGAAAACCAAAATTTAGTTGCTATTTTTTTTTTCAAAAAAATTCGTATCGTGCCAATGCTCAAGTGATTTCGCTTTGTCAACATGTTGATGCTACAGTAAAGTGTTCTATTTTAGAGCCAATGTGAAAAGGGTAGCGTCAACTTCAAGGATATCATCAATCATACCAGCAGCCAATGGCCCGTTCCTCCCAAATATGACCCAAAGTCTGTCATTTTTACTCCTGCCTCTCCGTAGTAAACCACCTAAGCTCACGCAGACACAACGTTGGCAAACACCTTTGCCGCCAGTCCACTCAACAAGCGCGCCTTGTCTGCCTGTGGCATCTCCTGGAATACGGCATACACGCTCTTACCCTTTGTATCCCTGACCGCCCCAAGTCTATTCCCCGCCACAGCTCCCGCAACCATGCCTGGGAAGTTGGCCACAATAAAGCCCATGGCCCCACCACTAAGCCCACCAACAATACTCCAAAACTTACCCGTGGGATGCGCCTCTTCGTCCGCCATGCCTTCTTCCCTCAACATCTCCTCGAAGATGCCACCAAACTGCTCTTCACTGAACCGGTTGTGGCTCTCTTCCGTATTACCTGCGGGGGCGCTACCAAACCCAAACGCAGACCATGGGAAGCCTTGGGCGAATCCCCCTGCGCCACCTGCGGCCCCAGCATTCGGCACCTCTTCTTCAGGATCAGAATCAGGTGTTGTGGTGCTGCCTGTGAAACTGTTGTAGGTACGTGCAGCGTCATAGTCACGGCGGCGCGTGGCATCAGAGAGGGTGTAGTATGCGTCATTGATTTGTTGGAACTTCTTGGTACGGCTGGCGCGTTCGGGAGAGTCTGAGGGGACACGGTCGGGGTGGTGTTTTAGCGCCGCTCTGAGTGCTGTGTTAGAAACACATCAAGGTTTGTAAAGAGGGGGTAGACTATGTACTTCTTGTAGGCATCGCGGATCTGCTGCTGAGAGGCCTTGGAGTCGACTTCGAGGACCTTGTCTATAGTATTGAATTAGCTTCATGCGTCTTATCGCGACGCTTTCTAGTTTACAATAGTCTGCTGGAGGAGCTGAGCGGGGTTTAGCTGAAGTTTCACTACCAGGCTGTTGTACGTCTCTCACCCATGATGTTGGCTAAATTGTCAAATCTGGTGCTTGGAAAGAAAAAAGGTGATAAGACTGGCCAGAGATTGGAAGCTGGCAAGGCTTCTGGTCAGTTTCTATGTAAGTGGGGAAGTGGATGACAAGTTGCAGCGCATAGGGAGAAGTGCAGGTACACGGCTCGTAGAGCAATGACGTAGACGCGCGCTTTAGCCACTGTGGCTTCACGTTTGCACGTGACAGTAACCAGTGCGGCAAACCCATGAATAAATACATAATATCATGAAGTCCCTGATGGTTGCATTGCTGGGTGAACTTTCAAGCATCATTCATGTCCTGGTGGCTCCCAGTAAATGGGCAGAAGCCCACGACGAACGGATTCACGGTAGGCCTAGGCTGATAAGGGTATTCTCAAAGCGGTCAGCTTAAGGTTAATAAAATCTCATTGAATCACTATAGCAATGTTAGTAGTTAGCGATGCCAGCGCTGATTCTCATTCAAAGGGCAACATAGGCAAATTAGCGGGGAACATGCGTGGCGACCTGGTGAGATAGCCAGCAAGGAACAGATATCGATTAGAGAACTTGATCCGCCGGGAATATTTGTGTGAAGATATAAGAAGCGTCTATTTCATGCCTACGGCACACATACAGCACCCATGGAAACGACTTGTCCCTCAATGTGACAAAGATTTCACGAGCTTAGCATAGTCCTCTTCACTACACCTAACTGAGTAATTGCTGCCCGTGATCTTGTTACGCAAGTCTTCAGCATTTTGATTCCAACGGCTGGCCCCTTTGTTACTTCCTGGCTCTGTATATAGAGAATTCAGAATAAATTGCGCCCGAGCGTTTTGTGCTATAAAAGCCTCATTGCTTCCGTAGATCATAACGACTTGCCCAAAGCTATGTCTGCGATGAAAACGCCTCATTAGCATACAGAGAATAATCTAGCGATAACAATTTGGTAACTAAATGAACTGCCTTAGCCCCATCGACATCGCTAACATAGCTTTGATACCATGCTACTTTATACAGAGAATTAGGAATACTATGGTGTCCCTTGTCAAGCGCTTCTTGAAACATCGATAGGCATTCTTTTGCGATCTCGAAGGCTTCTTTGTACCAAATTTCCCTTCTTCCCACATCCTCGGGCGCATAATAAAGAAGTGTATTTGATGGAAAACAAGCGACGGTAAGTCGCAGGCTTATATTACCCGTACGATGTCGTGTTCCAGGGTTCAAATTGCTTTACTTGTGTATCTATCTCTTCCTGCAAGACCTGCTCTGCCTTATCTAATTTCCCTTGGAAGCAGAGACAAGTGCCATAGTAGGAATGGTAAATGGTAGGTTTGTCAGGAGTATCTTTCCACGCATGGATGCATTTTAAGTAGAAGCTTTCGGCCTTATCGTATTGGCCCAAACCAATATCATTTCCTTCAATGCCCTAGTACACCCAACAGATTCTTTGTTACAATGATGATGTCCAATTATTCCGCAGGGCAATTTTAGTTTGCCAGCCGAGCTTAGCTCGTTTTGGAAAGTGCCCATGAATGCATTGGGACCATGTGCCGCTTGAACTAAGGGTGAGCTAACCTCAGGTACGCTATTTGATTTGTTCGGTTCTCTGAGATTGGCCAAGATCGCAATGGTGGTCGTGAAATTCAAACCACTTGATAGAGCATTGGCCGCTCTGCCGACCTCTCCTTAGGAGGGGATACCAGTGCGACTGCTGTTCGTAGGCAGGATTCTAACCAATATCCTTTTAACCCCTTTTAGAATGGCTATTCCACGAAGAGAGTGTTCGTGCGGGAAATTTATGAAGCTCTTCATGTTGCATATCTACTAGATACTCCTCCCAAAATCTAGGCTGTCTCAGTCTCAGTTGCAACACAGCAATTTCAAAGATGAGCTGTGAGACACACATATCAGTATTTGCTAAGATATTCATTGCAGGTACACCGCTTACGCGCTTTGTTTTCTCTTACTCAGGAAATGGCGTAATCCTTTGAGTAGGACTTTTCCTCGACATCCTGGGTGAGCGATAGCTGATCAGCTTGTAAACCAAGACAAGAATCTGGTACATGTACAAGACTGTAGGACAAGGGTTTGGAAGAAGCTCTACACCCGAAAATCTTGAGTGTGCTTGAAAGTCGTCTTGGATTGCGTCCAGAAGCGTGTCTAGGTTACCTGAAGTTCTAGAAAATTGGACCACTGGAGTTCAGAGGATCTTTTAAGTGGGCAACCTCGCCTCCATTAAGCTAGGACTATATGATTGTTTGTATGATAGCCTTGGGAAAGCCAAAGAAAGCGCATACAGGTAGCACCGCAAACGTCAAAAACTTGTAGATCGACACACGCGCTTGGAAACAGATACCCTGTTTAAAGACAAAGAAAGTTGGATGTGCATACAGCTTTGCAATTGAGCGTGAAAAATATCACTACCTTGGTTCTACATGAATACGGAGATACATGGAGTGTTATGTGATATATGATCGCCACAAATAGAAGCTTTATACTAAACTTACAGGTATATTCCTACTCGACCGTAGTACAGCATCCGACCCGATGGTGCCATGGCTAGATTCTGGAGACGTCCAAATCTGATTGAACGCACAAAAGGGGCTGACTAAGAAAAAATAGGAATCGACACGATGCTCGTTGAAATTATCGGGCAGTTGCAGAAGCATGTTAGGCAGAATTCGAATCTGCAGCCTGGGCGCCTGATGAGAGTTTGTGCAATATTGCAGAGTCCAAAGTGAACGATTTGTGAAGAAAGGGAACGGCTGAGATAGTCCAAGAAATTTATACTGTCTTAAGGATGTTTGAATGATACAAGGACGTGTTCGAGTGCATAGTGATTACAGAAGAAGACTAATACCAATTAGGTTAGAGATAACAGATCGCCATTCCAAAAAGTTGGGTTTCCATGCGCGCCAGCAACCACCGATTGCGACAACCGCCATAACACGATATACCCAGCCTGTACGGAGTCAAGATAGCGATACTTCTTCGGACCTTTAGTCAGCAGTTACTCTGAATTTCCACTAAAAACTCGAGCGTTTCCGATCCGGCGCAAAGACTGGGGATTACCAAAACTTCCGCAAAGATGGGTGTGCAGAAGAGGACTCGCAAATTTGCCGTCACCAAAAAAATAATAGGTATGTTCAACGGAAACTTGTGAACTTTAGTGCTGAAACTCTGCAGGCCAACGCGATGCCCGACTGTATGCGACAATGCGCCCCGCCACCCCTCCACTGCACATGCGCTGATACCAAGCTCTAGAAAGAAAAACCAGATGGCCGGCGAAGTAGAGGCAAAGAAGAAGGAAGAAGAGAACAAGGCGAAGCGTGAAATGTACGTATCAAAGCCGACGCCAACACGCCTGCCCTTACCATGTCGCCTCGCATAGCTAACACATCCTCCCAGTCCGCAAGTCTCCTCCGCCCTCTTCTTCCAAGCCAACACCGCCCTCGGCCCCCCTTACTCCGTTCTTGTGGATACAAATTTCCTCTCGCACACAGTCCACGGCAAACTCGAGCTCGACAAGGCCCTGATGGATCTCCTCTATGCAAAAGCCACGCCCATCATAACGTCGTGTGTCATGGCTGAGTTGGAGAAGCTCGGCCCAAAATATCGCATCGCGCTCAGAATCGCCCGTGACGAGAGATGGCAGCGCCTAAAGTGCGAGCACAAGGGCACGTACGCAGATGACTGCATTGTGGACAGGGTCCAGAAACATAGAATCTATTTGGTTGCGACAAATGATAGGGACCTTAAGAGACGTATAAGGAAGATTCCAGGTGTGCCCATTGTTAGTGTGGCAAAGGGCAAGTACGTTATTGAGCGTTTGCCTGATGTACCGGATAGTAGGTAGACAAGAAAGGGGAAGCGGCTGAAAACAAGTGGACGGGTTACATTGCATAGCGAAAGGCGTTTAGGGGTCATTCTCAAAAGGCAGAAGGGCCACACTCATATGTGGGGGATTCGAAAAAATCAGTATTCAAACGCAATAGAAATCTTCAAGATAGCGTATACACTGAAATCTTGCTCAACGCAGAGATGCCACAAGCATCTTTGGTCTGTGTAGCTCTCCCCTCTTTCACGTAAGAAAAAAAAACAGGGCACGCGCAACGAGTGTCACGACAATGATCGAAATGTGCATAGTCTTAGTCTTGCAGACCGCACGATGCAATCGAGTTTTTGTACAGAAAAAAAGACGCCAATTCGACTCCATCTCATTTCAACAGCTCCATCTTTATTCCCGTTCTGACATTGGCAAACAAGACAAAATCGCGACTACCGATCAAGCCTCAAACAGCACACATCTATCTTTCCCAATCATCTCCCTCCGCGATACCTGCATTGACCAAGTTATGCTGCTAGCTTCACGTAGTGTACCAAGAGTCAGAGTGCAGCGAACGTCATCTCACATGTAGCATGCAGCACCGCCAACCACCCCTAGTTGAACCTACAACACCTTTGTCACCAACTCTCTCTCTCTCTCAAGAACACGAACAAAGCATCCACGACCACATCTTATTTTCACAACTCTCATTAAAAAGAATACAGTTTGTTACAAAACTCAAACGAACTATATATACAAGCTCGTGAGTCGACGATCAAAAACGCAACACAGCCAGCTTTGCCATGAACCCTCTTCATTATCAAGGAGCCAGAAAAGTTCAAAACCGAAGCGCCTTGCTAACACCAATACGTCCACTCGACCAACGAAATGGACGCAAAAATAAAAAGATATACGGAGAAAGGGGATGCGGGAAGGCTGAGGCGGGTAGGATAGTGTAACAAAGTGTCTGTGTGTTCGTCGGCACCCCCCAATGGACCCCGACGTCTGTGTTGCACCACAGCGTTTGCGAAAAGCGAAAGCGAGAAAAGAAGAAAAGGTATTTTGCATCAACGCAGGCAAAACAAGGCCTTCAACGGAACACAGACTGCAAAGCAGTATCACGAAAAGGGCCACAAAACAAAAACAAGCGCGACGCTGATGCCTTGGGGGAGGAGCTTCTACTTCCCTTTTCAATCCACGATCGTCCCGATTTTTTTGTTGAGAAACGCTCTTCTTCGCTGTCCTTCATGTCCAGTGGCGATTATCAATCCACAAGAGAGGCATCGCGGATACGGCCGACGCGTGCTTAATCCCCGCTATATACACGTAGCAATTCACTCTCTCCGGACTCTCCGTGAGCAACTCGACCGCGCTCACGACACGCTGTTTCGCAGGCTGCCGTTCGAGATCCAACTAAGACCGATCCCTTGATCCACTACCGTGGTTTTCAAAGAGATCTTCAAGATACCCGCTCGGCGTACGGCCACCAGGAACAGTTGTGCCACCGGGCACGTTGAGGGACAACTGACTTGCACTTCCTTGGGTATTTCCGTATACGCTTCTTGTGTTGCCTGGTTGGCCGAGGGTCGCAACGCTGTTGCGGTTATACATGGAGAGACCGTCTCGTGACGGTGGTGCGCGGCTGTATCCTCCGCGCGAAGGGGGCAGCGATGGCGACTCTGGTGGTGAGATAGCAGACCTCGTGCTGAAACGGTTGCCAGGTGTGTTCAGCGACAGCGCAGAAAGGTTATTGGGATTGTGTCCGCCAATGTGCGTCTGGGGTGATCCTGCAGCGGGTGCTGAGTTCCCAGAGGCATAGTATCCTGCGGGAAGGTAGGTGGAAGATCGATTCGCCATGGACTCGCGTACACCGGCGGCACCACCAGCAGTGGGTGAGAAGAACAGAGAGGACTGGGATCGCTGTGCAGGAGCGCCAGCAAAAGATTTCGACGCTTTTCCGATTGGGGCAGCATTCAAGTGGTCGAGAGACATGGTCGAGTTTGCTCCAACCACATTGTACATCCCCCGCTTCTTCCCAGGCACTGCTGACATGGACTTTATATCGGCCACATTCTGAGCCATAGCTGCCCGCTTGACTGAGCGATGCAACGACCAAGCAACGAGACTGCGCCACACGAGTACCGCCGCACCAAAGAACGCGAGGATGGCTCCAACACATATAAAGACAGTCCCGTCTGGAAGATTGGACTTTTGCATAAAAGGTGCATTGGCTGTATCCGGTACTTTGATTTCGGGAATACCAACACCAGCCAGTGTTGGCGCTCCTACGAGATTGAAAACACTCTTGGTTGCTGCTTGGGCTGTGGTGGCTGTGGATGTGGCTGCTTGTGACGTTGCTGCTTGGCTGCTCTCGGGCGCAGAAGAGGTGGCTGTACTCTTGGCCGCGGCGCCGTCCGGTTGCGAGACAGTGGCCAGGTCAGGAGCGCCTTGGAGTTGGCCGAGTGCGGTGGGAGCGACTACAAGCAGCAGACCCACGAGGCCTATGGAGGAGCGCATCTTCGACCGTGGTATGATGGTATGTGCGGAGAGATCGCCTTCGAGAAGGAATTCAGCGGGTGTGAAGGACACCCTATGTGCCGAGGCTAGTGGTCTAACGGTCGTGTTTCAGAGATCGTCGCGTGAATGAGACGAAGGAGGGGGGGTCGTAGGTGATATCGATAGGACAGAAAAGCGCCGAGAACGAGTGAAGGGTAACGAGAGGAGAAGAGGACTGTGTGCAACAGGTAGTCGTGGTGGAGCGGAGGATGGGGAAAGGGTGACAGGGGCGGAGTTGAGGGACCCGCAAGGCAACGCGCAATCTGAGCGCCTGGTTCGCCTGTTGTTTGTGCGGACTAGCGACGGGAATGCAGAACGGTAGAGACAAGACCCTTGGTGAACTCGCTCGCGAGACTGGGTAGGAACCTTTTCGAGTCGCGGACAAACACAATGGGCGCACCTTGTTCACGTCTGCGCGCTTTGGTGGGCTCGAGGACGCTGACTGCAGAAAAGCATGGTATGCAGGGCAAGGCTGACAGATCGCACCAGTTACGCACATCAGGAACGGTAGTGCTATTTTGAGACGTCACATGCAGGGCTCAGCAGGGCTTAGCGCTACTTCTCGACCGGTCTCCTCACGTGATTGTGGAAATTCGATCATCGGTCATGGCATTTCCCTCACTAGTCAGACTTTCCAATAGACGAAAACAACGTTTGTAGACTAGTGTGTCAGTGCCATCGCCGAGCGAGAACATATACCTTGGATTTCGCACCTCACCCGTACAATCCGACACATATCCGGGTTTCGCGTTGAAGAATCGCGAACATGACATCGTCTCAAAAACCGCACGGTTTGATAAGAACGAGATATTAATTACCATCGCAGCGATGCTATCCATCTCCTACCTAGGTATCATACAAGAAGCCTATATTCAACCAAGATGTGCAAATAATCCCTGTCGTATCCAATGACACCCTAAAACGTTAGCCCCAACTGCAGCTATGTGGAGAATTAAATAATCTAACTATCGATGGTCTACCGCCTAAAGCTCGCGCTCAACCCTGAAAACGCATCTGGCGATTGCCGTCCACCCATTAATCCCGAAAAGTCCACACTCTCATTGCTAACGTGCCTCACACCTGGCGTCTGAGCGGCTGACAACGGCTGTCCTTGTGAAACGCCAGAAAGGGTTGCGAACGGGTTCGATCGACCTGGTGCTTGTGCAGTAGGCACTGATGCTACTGGTACGGCCTGTTGCTGCTCCGGTTGCTGAGGGGCCATCTGGGGTTGACTATAAAGCGAGAGAATTGCTGCATTTTTCTCGAATGGGTTAGAGCTCTGCTGTTGATATAGCTGTTGTTGATTCTGGAAGCTTTGCTGCTGCGGTTGATAGTTCTGCTGTGGTTCCTGAGCCTGATGGCTTTGCTGGGGTTGCTGAGGTGGCTGGGTTGGCTGGGGCTGCTGACTTAGCCATGGGTTTACTGGCTGGGGAGTCTGGGCTTGGCTGTATTGCTGTGGCTGTTGTTGTGACCAAGGGTTAGGTGCTTGCTGCTGTGTGGGAGCTATCTGTTGTGAAGGCTGCTGTTGGGGCTGCTGCTGGAGAGATTGTTGCCCGAATGGGTTTGAGCTTGCCACATTAGCGGATGGAAACACTTGACTTCGTGACGATCTTAGGAACGGATTTCCTGGACTAGAAGGGCTGGACATGGACTGATACTGTGGTTGAGATGGTGCGAAAAAGGCGCTATACTGCTCAGGTATCTGCGGCATCGGAGGTGGCGTAAAGGACTGGTGGTAGGGGTTTGCCTGTGAATATGACGAGGGCTGCGATTGTCCATAGCCTCCAGTTCTGTTGGGAAATAGGGGTTGTTGAGGCTGTTGGTTCGAGAGTTGCATGCCTTGGAAAGATTGTTCAAGAGTGTGTTGTTGCTGATCCCAAGGGTTCTGTTGGTAGGTAGCCCCTTGCTGCTGCTGCTGCTGGGGAGCTTGTTGCTGAGCATATCCCTGGGGAGCTTGTTGTAGAAATGGATTATACGAGTTCGAAGAGTAGGATTGCTGCGCTGGCGTGCCGCCGTACGACGTCTGCTGGGCTTGGTGTTGATCGAATTGTGCTTGTTGCTGCTGGGGCGCATCTAATGCGTCAAATGGATTCGTAGACGAAGCGCCCGCCGTCATGCCTGTCTGATCAAAAGAAAGGCCATTGCTCGCGGGCTTAGCAGGCGGGGTTGGTGTGCTCCCTCTCGACTTGGCTGCGCTCTGCTCCCCTAGGCGGATCAAGGCCTCCACTGCTCGGTCGAGATTCCCATTGAGACCCTTGAGCACCGTGGAATTGCGCTTGTCGTCTGGAAATCCCATATCGCGTAGTGTCGCTAGTTTTGAATCCATGCCATCGCCTGAGGTATGTACGTTTGAGCCAAAGACCCTAGAGGGCTTGTTCACCCGTGGCGGTGAATGCTGTCCAAAGTCTCCCAGGCCTGGTGATATCGGAGGAGTAATGTCGCGTGGCGATGTCGCCGCCTTGCGCAGCCCAAATCCAAAGCGACCCGTCGGTTTCGGTGGTAGCGGCGGTGGGCGGTCTTCCGAGCTTGTGCTACCCGTGTTCTGTCGCGTGCCCGGTCGCGAGTCGTTCAGGTATATTCTTTGCTCGTACTTTGCGCGTATATATCTCTCCATGGCACTGTCTACTTCGTCGATGTCGATGGGTATTTGCGGCTTGACGTTGCGGGGGTTGTACGTCTTGTTCGACTCGACATTTCCAATCCGCTTCATGTTCTAGACAGCCATCAGCATCGGTACGCGAGTGGCTAAGCCGCAGTATCTCTTACATCCACTTGCGCATTGTCCCACTTGTCCATGCTCAGGGACTTGACCTTGGAGATGTGCGTCCCCAGCTTACGATGTATGGCTGCGCACCGCATGCACAGGAAGATGCCCAACTATACCACATGTCAGCCTCGGGTTCTCGGTCGACGGATTGGAAGATGCAGCGACGTGTGCTCGATCTGGGGCATGGGGAGACTTACACTCCAGCTTGCCCATCCTGTGTAGCCTCGTTAGCATGTGCCCAAGGCATGTGCCGACAGTACTTACCTGGGTTTCGCGCGCCGCAGTCTGCACACGTTCCATTCCCCGGCACCGTCTTGATGAGGTCCTGCAAGGTGCGCTCATTACGCGCCTGCTGGCGTTTGTTCAGGGCCGACGCCATGTCGTCTTGAAGGAGGAGCCGGTTCGGGCGGAGCTTGGATATGAGGGAGTGGCAGAACGTGCACGAAGGTGATATGCGGGGGTGGGAAAGGGGGCTTGCGGACGGCAGGTGAGTGGCTGTTGTAGGATTACTGGTGTAAGAATGCTTCCATGGCAGAGATAGACATGAACATAGAAAGGGGACCTCCAGCTTCGGAGCGTCGTTAGTTCGCACGCGATGACGAGTAATGCATCCGTTCCACACATGGCATCCCGCATAGCGCCAGAACCCTGTGTTTCGGTCTATATACAGCAACATGCCCCTGTCTGAGCCTGCTAACCTCCTACTCCAGACGACATCATCGTACAGCACTGCAGATTGAAAGCAGCAGCACAGCTATCGACTATGTAGGTACGCCAGGTGCTGGTATGGCGGCGTGCAAAGGGCCGAAGCCAGACCCGGGCGCTGGCCAACGCTGGCCAAGGCTGGATAGCATTGCCGGACACAGCGGCCATCATCTCGTCGGTTCGTCAACGTCTGCTACGCTCTCAGCTCAGCATACAGCCAACCCCCGCCTCGCTCTCATGAAGCCGAGTTCATCACCCAGCATATTCGGTTGCAAAAAAAAATGTATGGTCACGCAGGTGGCTTGAAGCAACATGGAAATCGAAGCAAAAAGCCTAAAAGTGCCAGGTATTACTCTAGTGACGCAAATATGACAACTATAGAGATGATAGCTCGGTATAGCCGTTGATTAATCGTCCATTTGTTATGATTGTGTGTGAAGAAGAGAAAGCGTGGGCGAGCTGCTGCGAGAATTTCAGTTGCCCGCCAAGGCCGCTGACAAAGAGAGGGGTCCGAGCGGGCTAATTTTCCACACCTCAAAACCGCGTCGCTCTCTCTGCGAACCGCAAACATCAGCCTCGATGCTTTGCCTGCGGCACGTGCTTCTACTCGGATCGATTCATCTTCGTCGTTCCAGAAGTCGTCGCTGCACTGTATTGTGCTACTACCCCACCATTGCCTGCTCCCTGGTTCAGTTCTACATGGCCAGGAAGCAACAATTCTCTCGGTGGGAGATTAATATTGGTTTTTAGCAGAGCCGTGTCTTCTCCACCCTACCCATTGCCATCACGTTTAGATGTGTAGGACTATAACTAGACATACATCCACTGCCCAGGTCATGTTCTGGATTAGCAATATGCTGTAGCCCTAATAGGCTATAGAAGCTTCACCGAAATGCCGTGTGAAAAGACAGTGGCTTTCGTGTGTGCGAAAGCTTGAATCGCCACAGTCCGCAGCATTAAATGCCTGCGTACACACTACCTGGCCATGTCTATGAACGTCTCCTCTGGATACTATCGAAAGAGTGCGAGAGGCTGCTTGCAGCCACCATCTCATGAGCCTCTACTGGCTCTATCTTTCACGGCCTGATAGCCCATAGTCCATCGTCTCCAACGCGCCCAGTGCATCTGCAGGGCGTAGCCATTGGTGCTCAAACCACCTATGACGGTCCGTGTTCGTGGAAAAAACTTACTAGGGATTGTCAACATGAGGCAGTTACATGTCACTCTTATCTATATCTCGGATACAACTGCAACGCGGTACATTCGGTCCACCATCCTTCGCAGTATTGCTCGGATATCTGCAATGCCGCAAGCTAGTAGTGCAACGCAATGAACTACCCCATGTTTTCAATTCATTCAACTGCCTTGCCCTGCTTAATGGCATTGATCAGGCATAGGGTGGTCTCGAGGGGACAGGCCACGCAATACCTACTGGCAAGCAGAGCATAGGTTGTTAATTGGAAACAAAGCAAAATCTACACAATACATACCAACCACAAGTATCTCTTCCATCTGGTATCTTTTGAAGCATGAGTTCGAAGTTTACGTATGATATCTAGGTAGTATTCGTCATGGCGTGAGTGCCTGGCAAGGCAGAATCGTTTCGCAATCAAGCTGCATCGAGTAAAGCGCGCACAATGCATAAGCACGTCGATCTATAATTGAGTTTTGCTTTCCCGAGGTGGCAGGATGACGGGAACAGAGCGAACACAGTGGTGGCGGTCAAGGCATACCAAAGCCACATGTGGCTGATGCAATCTGACGAATGAGTGGATGCTGTAATGACTTAGTTCACTTGATTGGGCCTAGTGAGGGCTGCGCCGACCGCAATTCCGTTTGGAACGACAAGATGTTGCTCCATAAGCTCTTTCCCAACTTCATACACCAGGGCCCTCCATGATGGTACAGGGTTCTCCTTTTCCTATGGCTGCTTTCGCTTTCAGCTTGCGCATCTCAGTTTGGCCCTCCAGGACACAGGGCTAGGTTTTCTCATCGACAAGGCACGTTCATGACGTGGGCATCAAAAGCTAAATAGATGACATACTTTGTGCAGAACGCTGAACATATCTCATATCGTTCCATCAGTTCTTCTCCTTTTGCCTAATGCATCCACGGATCCGTCCGGGTTAAGAGCTAGGGGGTGGTGTTAAGAAGACGGCTACCGGGGCGCCTCCATGTTCAGGTGAGCTCTAGGCTGAAGCATAGCTACACCCCAATTGACACTGAGTGAGGGATTACAATTGATGCTACCCGACTATTCGTCAGTAAATTAAGGTTTCAGCTCGAAGATAAGGCTGCAACGATATAGTCATCTCGGCGGCCCCAGTGCATGTCTTAGTATGAGCATTTTCATATACTTGGAGAACCTGCAGGGTATAGGCTCTCAATACTGTGCATCGGGCTAGCCGAGCTGACACATCACGGTCATCATTTGTGATTATCCCACGATTTTGTTGCCTTATTGGGTGTAGCAGGTGAGTACTATTACGGTCTTTCCATTGTGCTTTCTCGGAGTTCTAGCCAATCCTTCCCTAATGCCCTTCTGGAATATGGCCATTGATGGTTGCGACCCGAAGATCATTGCTTCAAGGCCTCCAAGTACTAGGATTTTGAAATAAGGCCTTGGCTACCTTGCACTATCCAATTCATACAATACCTCCCTACAGCTAATCGATTGCCCCTCGAACATCATATAACTACAGAATTGCTCGCCGTGCAATCCAATACTACAATCGCATCACAACGCACCTGGGCTCGGTTCATGTATTGGAAAATCATCTGATAGTAAACGATCTAATCCTAGTTTCTGCAAACAGTCCCAAAGCAGCAACAGAACCCAGGTCTGATTGAGAATCCAAACACCAACCCTATCCAAGTTCAGTTAGCGCCAGTCTTTGTCAGTAACCGTCTTCTTGTTATATGTAGTATGGTACGGGACAGACTCAAGCTTACATGAACCTCCTTGGAACGCATGGTCTCGGAAAAAAATCGTCTCACTACAAAACCTTTCACTGCATTATATGATCGATCAGATACTCTGATTGATTGGTCTTCAATAAGAAATGTCGTACACCCAGCAGTCGAGTGCACAGCAGCCCACACCTTCGAAAAATGGATCTTCCAAAATGGGCAGAAGTTCTCCGGAGGCGAACTGGGACGACTGGGCCAATGTCAATGATCCTAGTGTGCGGCGAAAGATACAAAACAAACTCGCTCAAAGAAGATTTCGTGAGTTGTGCTTTGCGGGTGGGAGCTATGTTTGTTGACAGCTACGCAGGTGATAAGATTAAAGAACAAAAAGAGGAGGCTGAGAGAGAGATTCAGAACCAGAAAAGGGCAGGAGACTCATATGCATCACCGGATCCAGGAAGCATCGATACAGACCACACTCTCTCCGGACTACCGTGGGGTGGTATTTCAATGAAATACATAGTGGAGCAAGGAAAACGTAGGGAGCATATATATCAGCAGAGCTCATGTTTGGATCCTGCGTACCAAGGTATATTCTATACAGGGACAGGTAGTAGCAGGTGAGGTCCCAGTGTGAGTGCGTTTCTACGACCTCTGCTCGCATATACTGACCTCCACTAGACCTGGCCTCCATCTCTCTGACCATTTCGCGCGTGGCCCTTCGGCATGGAATTATTTCCGTGGTCTTCCCTATTACCATACAGCAGGGTGGGAGTCGAGCTGAACAGATGTCTTCTCCGTTTGTCATAACATCGACTGCTCAAACCTCTTCCTTGTTTTCATTCGGGCCGTCCATTCATTGTACAGCTGTATATCTCGGCACCAACAATTGTTTGTCGTCCGTATCGTGTTATCGGTACTAATTATGTACAGCAAGTGTTGGACACCTCTGGGGGTTTCTACATCATTATCGAATGATGGCCCCGACAACACCCATGCCTCGCAACTTCTTGTCCGCAGATGGGCTTGCTTCGCCTCGCATATTTGGGGGCTTGTCTCAATCTGAGACGCAGTTTTATGGCTGCTCGGTTTTCTGGTGTTGCTGCCCTGGGGCCATTCCGCTTCTCTCTCGCGCGGCGGTTATTCGAAACCTCTGAATGGACGGCACTAGATCTGACCATGCAAGAAGCACAAATCTGCCCCGCCCCATTTAATCTAAAGTATTCCGGAAAGTCATGTACAAAGCTTGGAAAACGCGATTGTGTGTTGGACTTTGTAATCCGAGGTGTGAACGGTGAATCTGCTTGGTAGGAAGCCCGTTCCGACGTAAGTGTAGGCGAGGTACGGTTCTTCAATGATTACATGCACTTGATCACCGAGTGTCTTTCTCGTCAGCAAATGTAATTGATACAGTGCAATGCGGCGTGCGACCAAAGGTCAAGTGTAAAATTGCTACTTACCTACCGTAGGCCCGTAGTGCGCGGCCCAAGGCATCTTCAGCAGTGTGGGTATCGTCGACGTGTGCCGCACATGATATACTTGTGCATGCGGTGAGAAGCTTAACCAGAAGCGTATTACTCCTTCCACTTCAGTCAGCCTTAACCTCGAGGCAGCCAGCGGTGTTGCAGGGTTTGTGCGGCGCTGCAAGGCTGAGCAAATGCCCTACCAACCTAGCTCTGAGCTTTTCGTCATCGCCGAGCTGTGCAGCCTGCAACTTGATCGTATTTCTGAAGAACTTTGGTGTTGTGTTGATGGCCTGAGGCAACGGAGCATGTCGCGTACAGCCCCTCGGTATGTCCTCGTGTCTGCATCAATTTGTTGTTCCTGCTGCAACCCCAATCACGAGTCTCGCCCTCGCTGCGGTGCGTGAACGCCGTGCCTTGCATTATCACCCCCAACTCAGCCTGCGACAACTGAGCTCGACCATTTAGCGGCATTTGTGGCAGTCAAGGCACGGCGGCAAACCGAGATAATTGTCTGGAGACGGCAATCTCATGATCATCGAGCGCCCCTAATTTAACCATGTCAGGTTAGAGCTGTGTTGCTGCGCATCGAACAAAGACTGGGCTTTTCGCCTAGTGATGCTATGCCATTGGCGCGTAGTATCGAAATGCTTGTGGACAAGTGGATATTATGCCAGTTATGTTGTCCAGAAGCAGCTGATTCACGCAGCAAAAAGACGAATGTGTGCGGAATTACGGCAAATGTCCGTCGTCATGCTACCACACTCGCTCTAGTAAGCCAGGCAGCATTGCGGCGTCGACCTTATTCCTCTCCAACTTCGGTTCTCCCCGAGCAAGCCACATCCGCTTCACACGACTCAACGCCCTGAGGCACGGAAGGCCTACACGTTAAGCGCCGTCGCGAGGTGGACGACCTGCTCTGCCTACACGATGGATCAGCTAAGATTGTGGCGTGGAGCTGGAAGAGTTGGACTGGTATATAGCTCCTCAGTCGCCTTTTACTATGGAAGCACCCCGAAAACAAAGCTTCTCCATGCAAATTGAGCAATTCTCAAAGCTCTCTCTCAGAGAGGACATGGTCACGACTCGTGCGAGAGCCGCAAAGGCGGCAAGGGCCAACCCACAGTCATCAGAGGACTCCGACTCCGACTCCGACCATCCACTCCCTTCAATTGAACCGAATGTATCGCCTACACCTTCTCTAGTCATATCAACTAAAAACCTCCACTACAATGTTTCGGCTTTCGACAGCAACCTACGCAGAACGGCTAGAAGAGGACTAGAGAACAAGGAAATCAGGATGAAGTACTGCGCAGTCTCCGAAGATGAAGACAGCCCGGAAGGAAGCCCAAAGAAGTACTTCTACCTAAACGACGATATTACAGTAGCGATAGGTGGAGAGTTGCGAAGGCCGCAGTGTACGTGTGGTGCAAACGAGACCGGGTTTGCGTGTAAGGTATGATGCTCCATCGTCAAGCCGTCATCCTATAAGCTGAAAGCAGTCTATAGCACATCTATTGGGTTGGAGATCAAATCATCTCCACTTCACCGGATGATATTGTCAAGACACCTCTTCATCTCTCACTAGACGGCTCGAAGATTGAGGATGTGAAGCCAGCGGAATTACTAGATACCAAAGGTTTAGCAAACATCGCCAACGATCTGAAGTGGGTGTATCAAGACGAGGATCTGCCTGAAGACGAACAAAACATGAAAGAGACAATCATCGATATGCTTTCCTGCTTCGAGCCCGAAGAAGCACTCCCCGGGGAGTTTAGGTGCCCAGAATCTCCGCTCACGTCCGAACGCTCGAAGAAGTATCAAGAATTCGCAGATCTCTTCACCCAGTACGCCAAAAGAGACCCTAGTCTCTATCTCCAAGTCCGCAAGATCATCGACCCGGACTTTGAAAGTCGTGTCTTTTTCGAGAAGATTGATAACCGTATTGCGTTGACCTTTGATGCTTTGAGGGAGTACATTGATCACGGGCCTACAAACACTTCTCCAGGCGTATTCCGCCTTGACGTGCCTAGTTGTGCAAAAACGCTCAAGTCTCTAGTCGAAACCATCGACGAATTTCACGAGCACCACGCTGGTGTTGAGGATGTAGCTGTGAGAGCAGCAGCAGCTCTCATAACAATCCTCGACCGTGTCACGGACTGTAACGTCAACGCATACGAGAACATCACCTGGGGATTGGATCCTCCATCTGACTCTGTCGAAAGCAACCTTTACATGGCTCTGATCGGAACATGTGTCGACGCCGATCCTGCCTTTGTTCTCGATGCACTTGGAAGTTTGCCGCAAGAAGACGTCCATCGTAACCACTGGGAGACTCTACAGGGCATCGAAAAAAAGCTTACCGATTCTAAAACGCCACCTCAGTATATGAACATCTTCCGCAACATCGTATACGAGAACCGCAAGAGGCCGGGGTCGGAAGTTCGAGAACGAGAACCGAAGAGGGCGATGCAGTGATGGTTGCGGGCTGATGACAATTAGTCTCTTTTAGGATTCCAACGGATCACACTCATTGGTATCGAACAGGTGGGGGCGTTGCTTGATTTTCATACTTTGCAGCGTACTGGGTGTTGGTGGTATCCTGCACTTTTTCCATTCTTTCCCTCTCTCCGTCTTTTTCCTCTGCATTTAATATCTTCATGTCGTTCTTTATGAGGTTACGGTTGTCCACAGCGCTAACTTCTGTCACATTTCGATTCTTCTGGGCTTGCCAGACTTCGGTCTATCTCCGCGATCATTTGCTTCGTTTCGCGTTTTCTTCTCTTCAGGGCGCCCGATTTCGGTGCACAAGCAACCGGATGATTTGAACTTTGGAATTTTCTCTCCTTTCCTTTAGAATGGTGATCGCTCACCAGTGTCTTTGTGTTCAGAACCCTTTTCACGGATACCTTTCCTGGGGCCCGTTTCGCTTCTTACACTCTTTTTTGTAACTAGTCTGGGCAATGAGATTGATGCTGCGGCCGTTTCATGGCCATTTCGTTGGAAAATGCCACCTCTTGATGCTGCTTAGCATTCGTCAAGCGTTCCTGCCGTGCTAGACCGATGGATGGACACATTGGCCGAGAGCTTATCCAGCTCCACATCAATCAGGAATCGACGGTAGAGAGCTAGGTCTAGAGTCAGGGCGTCAGCTGGCCCCAAGCTCCACACTCGCACAGTGCCAAGCTCCGACATGCAGAAAGTCCCGGGGCGCTGGGAGGGTGACCGACGGTTGGCTCACGAAAGCACCGACATGCATAACTGCGGAGTTGGCGCAGCTTGTAGCGAGCTTCGCATGTGATACTAGTGGGGACTGAACGCTTTTCATGCGCGCCACGAATTGCGGTGAGGTCGTATCTGTGTACTATGGCATCCTCGGAGCTGCAACGCTGCTTACACGTGCAAGCAGACCATGCCGTGATGTTTGTCTGACACTCAAACGATTGTGGTGTGAAAGATAACGAATCGGTGTCGGATTTGGACAAGAGCCAATCATAGGAGCTCAGCTGCAAGTTGCACAGAACACAACGTCAACGGGTCGGCACACGTCAGTGACCGCTACCCCCAGGCGCTAGTATGTGTGGTGGCTCTATGGTCTCTACACTACGTTCCATTCTCGTTACAGACAACTGGACCGAAGCGGCGTAGTGGGGCGTTGAGCAGCGCTAACTTTGGCCATGTTCACCTGGTTTGACCGACGGAGCTTTTGAGGTGAAGCTTGTGCTTGTGGCCCCTCGGTTCGCCTATCTCATACTCGTTGTAAGCTCCGCACAGTCAGCGTTATCTCACGAAGGGAGCGTTTGGCAGATGCTCCGCGAGCTCTGGTTGGCATGGCCGCGACCACCCAGCTACCTGGCACGTCATTTTAACCAAGAGCAGGCTTACAGGTCGAGTGTATCCACCCACCGTCCGAACAGCTGAAAGGAGAGATATGACAATGACATGGGCATCGACGTGGGGTGCTGTATGTAGCTGGCTGCCACGGTAGCCTGATGGTATGACTAGGTACTCAAGTGGGTGAATGAACGAAGCTATTTTAGTGGCACGATTCATATATCAAGCTTGAGTTAGCTAGGAAGTTGCCGTGCGATCATCATGATAGTCGTTGTGAGCTCATGCGTGAGGTTGGGTCGACTGGGTCGACTGCGGGGGGGGCAGCGGTTAGGCTCGAGTTGCCCTGGGATTTGGTTGGACGTGAGGTGAAAGAGCCTTGTCCTTTATCCACATGGATTCTTCACGGACTGCGGGGAAAGCAGATGGGCTAATCCGCTTGCAGCACTAGCGCACAAGCTATCCTTTGGGAAGCGCAGCCAAGCCCTACCCTTCTCCTGCGATATTACCTCCTGTCTATCATTCCTGTTTCTCCCCTCTTCGACACTTCTCTCTGATCCTGCTGTACTAGCCCCTCTCCTACCAGCTCCTCGTTTCATCAAACGCGGTTTCCTCGCTGAAGTAGTTCGCTTATCACGCCATACCCCGCTGACGTACTCCACCCGAAGGGCCCTGTCCGTGCGTGCGGCACCATATCTGCTATCCCCACCCTCCCTGCTTTGCTTTGCTTTCCCACCTCATTTCACTCCCAACTTGTACACATCTAAACACCTGAACACACACGTTTCCATAACCCGAGAACACATCTCTGCCACCTACAATGTCCTCCAACGACCGAAACTCACCGCCCCTTCACTCGCCAGATGGCCGCCGACGTGCTTCAGTCACGAGCCAGACTTTCCAGGACCTGTTTGGCCGATCCAACAGCTATGTAGGCCAGCCAATTCAAGGCTCGGGCCCAATCACCACAGCCGCGGCCAACGCTCAACGACGGCGGTTGTCACTCACCACTATTGGCCTGGGTGCCTCGCCTGGCCAGACATCACCTTTCCTTCAGACCCCGCGGACCCGTACCGAGAGCATCTCTAGTGCCAACTCTGGCTCGGTTGATGAAAGTCCCTTTGAGGACGATTATGCTCTTTCCGCATCTACCAACAGCAGTAACCCAGCAACACCCTTTGCTCGACGCCTGAGCTTCGGAGCTCGTGCAATGCGGGATGTTAGGCAGAGCAACGGAGGCGTTGGGAACCCAAATGGTAGACCACCCATCCATAAAGCTTCCTCTCCCCCGACTGGTCGAGGTCGAGGTCTGTCTTCATTGTCGCAGTCATTGCCCTCTTCTTCTGCACTGCTTCGTCCTTTCTCCCACTCCCATTCGCGCCGATCCGCTTCCATTTCGCACATCTGGCCCTCTACCATTGCAGAACAACCCGAGTACTTGCTTGAAAACTACTCGCTAACATCGTCCTCAACAGGCGAAGGTTACAATTTCGCTGAGAACCTCCGGTCCCGAGCCGAGCGGGGCTCCGTCTCCGGCCCCCCTCCGATGCTGAGTCCCTCCGGAACGACACACCACCGTGCTAAGAGTGTTACTATCATGGAGCCTCCTGTCCGCGAGATGCCTAAGCCCAGGGTTCCTGATGCTATGCAAGAACGCATACTCAAGGGAGACTTCTACATGGACTAGTTTAATCATGTCTCCTTGAATTCACCATCTCCGGTAGGTATTCTGATCCGGCTCTATTGCCTTCCAGCCACTAACGGATGATATGCACAGGATCATCTACTTTACAGATGAGACGTCAGATCACTTTGTCGCTATGTAACACTACCGAACCCTCTACGCAATTGCACATCGTCTGTACTCTAAGACTCAATACTTTTGGACTCTTGCATCGCTTATGGCTATGGGCGATGGAACGATTACAAAGATTGTTCGAAACACATATACCAAGATCCGCATATCCGGCAAGTAACGGCGTTTATTGAGCTCTGGTGTCCACATATGTCCGGTGGCAGCTCCAAGTGCAGCCATTGTAGCCTCATTGAGGCTTTGACTTTCGCTCCAACATCACTTTACGTACTCGTAGTAGCAGCAGTAGGTTGTCATGACCTTTGCGTTCTTCTTTCGGGGGATGACATGATTGCTTGCGGCTACATACTTTTCTAAGTTTCTATCGTTCATGTTTTGAGCACTGAGCGCACGTACGGCCATGATGGTCAGGGTTGGATTGATGTCTTTACACGGTCATATCACGCATGTGCAGCAGGAGTTAGGGAGTGTACTGGAGGCTAATCACGCGGGAGCCATGGAGCTTGGTAATGAGGCATGATAACGGAACAAATTGCGCCAATCATCAGGATAGTGTAGCAAAGCATCGTATCAATTTCCATTCCATCACCGACATTCCAATGATGTTAGATTCTATTCCCTGCATTACAGTGGTGTGTAGATAATACGTCAGCCGTCTCACCATGATGTTTCATGTGAGCTGGTAGTTGTTTGTGGTGTGTAGAGAGTGGCATGACAATCACGAATGATTGTAACCAACAGGAGCGAACTAAATCCTGAAATGGCAGGTGACCAAAACAAGGCGTTAAATTCAGAATTTTGACATGCGCTGAAGTGATACAACATTAAATGAGCCAAAGGTAGGAAAAAACTCATATTGTGTAACTACCCGAGTATGTGCCCCCTCTTCCTCCCCCTTGTTTCAATCGGTGAATGCCATGGTATCGTGCCCAAATGAATGACGCCAGTAAATGCTTCAACAACGTTGCTCAATCCATTTGATGCCGCTAAAACAAAAACTGGAAAGGAAAAAACAAGCGTTACTCATGTTCCCTGCGAAAGAAAAGTAATGTCCAACCAAAACTAATGCTAAAGGAATGTTTGATGTCCCTCCCCCCCTCCACCCCCGCCCTCCAGACGCCCTGTCGAAGATATGTAGTACCCAAGGAAAAAGTACATATTTATGGCAATTATATGCTCTTTTAGATAAGCGGACCTGCCATCATAGGGTTCATGTTTCTTGTATTGGTAGGGAGACTTGTCTCGTATGCTGCGGATGCATCGCTACCCTGCCTTGGACGATAGTAGCTGTTTGTGTATCCATTCGTAGGAGCAGTGTAGACGCCCTGTGTTTGCGGAGCAACGCCTGGTGGCGGAGCGTTATGCATGTTGCGATTGCTGCGGCGCCGGCCGAGCGCTGGGGATCCGGGAGAGCCCTGCACGGTACCGGTAGAATTGACAGATTCATTCGAGTTACTTCTCACATGCTGCGCAGTGGCTGGTTGTTGCATGTGGGCTTGACCGATGGGGTTGGCAGGACGTTGGAAACCTGGGGTGAACGGGTTGGTGCGCGCAGGGACACTGTTGTCCCGCTGCCCAAGTGCTTGCCTCCTAGTCTCGATGAGCTCTCGAGCTCGGAGGTTGCGTTCGTCCGCTGTCAGTCCGGCTGGTCGGGCAGGTGGCTGTGTAGTGGCTGGCGTATTTTGGGTAGGTGATGGAGGAGGTCGGCCGTTCTCATTTGCCCGCAAAGTGCGCGTTGATGTCTGGTTGTTGAGCTGACGCCTGGATGGCTGTGATCTGAGATTGAGCCGTGATGGTTGAGGTCTCATGCTTTGCGGTGGGTTGCTAGCTTCTCGAATATTAACACGAGAGTTGACGGGCCGCAGAGTGGCCACAGAAGACTGGTCACGGAGGACCTGGCGTGAGTTGCGGTTCCGAACGCCGCGTGCCTGTACGAATGCCGCCCAAGGATTACCACGTGCAGTGAAAGGAGGGAGAGCCCCGCCTTGAACATGTAATCCCATGCTAGCATGAGGAAAAGAGTTGGCTCCACCAAAATTGCCTGAGTTCCGTCTGCTGTTTGCTGAAGAAGGACGAGCATTGACGCGGCTTTGAGGGCGATCTATTATATCCATAGCGGCGGCAGCCTGCGTCTGCGCAATAGAATCGATAGAGTATTGGGACGAAGGTGTGGAAGAACCAGGGGTTAAGATAGTAGAAGCATTGCTATTAGAGCTAACAGAAGGTGCACGTTCAAAACGGCTCATGTTGCCTGTGTTGGCTATTGTCGGCAGGCCGGGAGACATGGCACTTCGTCGAGGTGGTGATACCGGCATTCGCGGGTCCATGACAAGGTTCGAGGTGTTGTCCATCAGGGGTGTCCGCAGGCGCGTAGGGGGTAAGAAGGGCGAGTAGACTTGTGCCGGGCTTGGTCGATTTCTGTTTCTTGTTCGAGGGCGAGAAAGCGGAGTGATAGCCCGTGGCTCCACATCTATCAAGGCACCTGCCATTTGGTGCTGCTGGAGTGCTTGTTGATGAGCAGCAAACATCCAACTGATACGGGGGTCATATTCTCTGCGAGCCATACGCGGTACTCGTCGCCCATGTCCTTGCTGCGAGTTATCCGAGTTTTCATCAGTATCGGCTTCGTTTGTTCCCTCAACCGCTGCCGGTCCACGGTTGTTGAATCGAGCAGGGTTCGAGAAGGCTGCAATGTTTCGCATGTGGGCTTGAGAGCGGCGCGTTCGCAAGGCATTCATGGCCAGATCAATATCGCCATCTTGGTCCGAGTCATCGTCATCCGCTTCGCCATCTTCGTAATGTGCTCCCGAGGTTGGGACACCAGAGGGTCTCTGGCGAAGGCCACGTGAGGCATTCAACACGCGAGCATTGCCGGTTCGTGAAGGTGGTCGTATGGGGGCGCTAGGCCGAGGACGATCTGCAGTAGGTGTTAGAGAACCGCCCATTCGGCTTCTGTCATTTGAGTTCGCGAGCGGCTCCCACCCAACGGTCGTCCTTCCTCCATCGCTATCATCTTCATCCTCTTCGCCCATTTCATCATCGTCGTCGCGCTGCAACATCCACCCCTGGTCTCGTAGCAAAGCCTGTGTATCCTCGTCGAGTTCTTCGGTAGAGACATCAGTAGACGTTGACGAAGCTGTCTCATGCGAGGACCCGTTTGCTCGGTTCAGTACGCGGGCCTGAGCAGGGTTCCTCCTGTCTCTGCGAATCGGGCCCTCGTCTTCTTCGTCCTCGTCTTCCTCCTCCTCCACGACACTTGAGCGGTTCGAGGAGGATTCTGACTCGACGATACGACGTGCCCTAGCCTGTGTTCGCGCCCTATTGATGGCTGGTTGGGGCACGGGGCCGGGAGTAGACGAGGCGGCACTTGGTGAGCCCGAGGCCGGTACGCCGTCATCATCGATGAAGTCGTTCATAGACGAGTCTTCGTCTATACCGTCCTCGTCCTCGTCCTCTTCCTCGACCGTGTCCATTTCATCGCCGTACATGTCCGAGACTATGCTTTGAGAGTATGAGCGCCGGCTACCGGCTTCGCTGTGTGAGAGGGGACGTCGCCTTGCGAATGCGGCTGCATTAGGCGGTATGCCACTCTCTAGGAATCGGCGCATCATGAATGAGCCTTGGTCGGGAGGGTATGGGCCCCATTCAGCGACCGCCTCATCATAAGCGTCAAAGTCGACATCGTGCATGTCCATCTCGGCATCGAGGTCGTCAGCGTCGTGTTCTGACATCTCGTCCATGTCACTGAAGCCTGTGAAGCTGTCGCCCCACGAGACTTCACCCGTCTCGTCAAAGATGAGACCGCATTGGGTGCATCCGCCGTCCTCGAGCTCCCACGTGCATACTGGACAGCGGTCAACACCGTCCTCCTGGTCGCGGACGACCTGCAGTGAGGGGATTCGTTGGTGTGAAAGCCTGAAGCAACCCTTGAAGAGGCCACCAGTGCGGGAGTCCTTGTTGTCCTTGTCCTGTTGCACCGCGTCATCCTCGTCCTTTTGCCACTTCTTGTGGTCTTCGATGCTCTCGCCTAGCGGCAGCAGCTCGGCGCGGGCGATGAAGACGCCCGTCATGTCTCGAATCTGGGGCATTGGATTAGCTACGAGGGCGGGGCGTGTATGTGTGCATGGCCTCACTCACCACATAGGCGGGGGCCGGCACGTCCTTTACGACGATGCGGCAGTCGGGACATGTTTTGCGGGCCTTGTTGCTGACGAACCAGGTGCAGAGACACTGTGTGCATGTTAGCGGCCGGTCACTGCGACTGTGTGTGTGTGGCAGTCTTACCGTGTAGCAGTATGTATGTCCGCAAGATATCGTGTAGGGTTGGTAGAGCAGGCGGTCGCAGATCTTGCATGTGAGATGGGTGCGCAGGCTGTCAAACTCGGACTTGAGCGCCTTGAGCTGCTGTGGCATGTTAGTCGGTCATCGCTTCCGCATGGTATTTCACCATCATAATCATGCTTTTTCTCTCTTTGCGTGTCGTACCTCGTCTGCCCGGCTCGGCTGGGGGGCGTCGTCTTTTTTGGTCAGCAACTTCTGCTTGAGGCTGTCTTTGCTGGCGGCCCGTGTCGGCTTGTCCTGGTCGACGAGCTTCGAGGCAGAGCGGGTGGCGGTTGGGGTGCCGCCGCGGCCGGTGCGTGAAGTCGAGGGCATGCCGTTTGTTTGCGACGTCGAGGCGGCATGTGAAGCCGTGGTCGAGGCAATCGACGACGACGAATTCCTGGGGCGGGCCGTGGGCGGGGTTGGCGACGCTCGACTGTCCATGGCGGGCTCTGTTGCGTGCTCTCTCTCTCTCTCTCTTTCTCTCTCACTCTCTATCTCTCACTTTCTCTCTTTCTCTCTTTCTCACCTTCTCACGTCCAAGTGCAGCTCCGGTGGGGAAGGCGGTGCATCTGCTCACATGGGACTCTGCCCTTGTAGACTGCAGAATGACTATCGCTGGCAGTGGTTATGCATGCAGCAGCGGGCGTGCTAGTCGACTAAGCACGTTGGCGCTCGCGCTCGGTCGCAGCCGCCCTTGCTCTCTCCGGCTGTTTGCCGCAGCAGCCGTGAACTTGAGCCTGCCCTGCCACAGCTCCCTCACACCCCATGCCCTCCTTAGCGCCTGCATGCATTTGATCACCATGGCCGACTGCCAACCATTTCCACCAGCAATTGCTTCTCAAACAGTGGCACACTTTTATTGGACCAAGACTATCTAACTGGGGCCAGCTACAGCCAATGACGTCGGGCACGCGACTCTTCACTATCCACCGACCTGTGCCCCGACCCACTCCAGCAGCCGACAACACCAACACACTACGGACCAACTACAGTCTTTGGACTCGACGGCCCTTGGACTCCCGCCCAGTTTGGAGCCGGTTCTCCAACTCCCCCCTACCTACAAGCTCAGCCCTCCTAGTTGACTGGCGCATCTGGAATGTCCACCTCCTCGATAATGCCCTTTTGAACCTGCTCCTCTTCAACCATCTCCTTGGTGGTCTGCTGCACAAATTCACACAGCTCCCCAAGAAAGGCCTTGTGGCCACGCGTGTCAAACTTGTCGCCCCGGCTGCGACGAGTGCGCATCTCCTCGGACGCGCGGCGAACTCGTGCCTCCAAAATCTCTAGACGATATTCGCCAAAGTCGTAGTAGAGCTCGTTCAGGTCTGAGATGCCTCGAACTGTGCGCAGCTCAGAGTCATCTCGGACGAAAGGCGAACGCGGACGCCAAGAAGTGACTGCGGTGATGCGCTCCTTTAAACCTAGAGCACGAAGCGCTTGATGCGTAATGTAGCGACCTTGGAGGATCGTTGCGTGGCCTTGGCTTGGGCCACGCACCTTGACAACACCCCCATCCGCAACACTCAGGGCCGTCTCACCGCCTACCATGCCCGAGACGTCAGACATCATCAGGACGCAAACAAAGGGGTATGAATCGGTGTGCCAGCCGACGATTGGCTTCTCTTCGACAAAAATGTCAATGCATTCGTCTGATACATGTCCGCATCGGTTGATATCCTTGAGTTCGGCCTCTACCTGCTGCTCAGTCTTGGACGAAAGGTTAATGTGTGCAATCTCGTAGTCTCCCCATGGTACTAAGTCGATCCTGGCCAGCTTGGAAACAATAGCGATGGTGGTGGGATGGGTCCAGGCGGCGTAGGTAAACGGAGCGTGTTCTCGGGCATATCCACGGAGCTGGTTGGCCGCAATGTTGCTGCTGAAGGTGTGGTTCTGCACGACTTCGGGTTTAGCAATCTCTGAGCGCATCATCTCGACCGCTGCAGGAGAGAAGAGTGGGAAAGGCTCCGTGACGGCGACAGGCGACACGCCAATATCATTAGGCAGACCAATCTGTTGCATGGTTAGGGTCGGAGGCACATGCTTGAAAACAAGATGCTTTTCCGGGTCAAATACCACAGCTCCCTGTGCACACGGAGCGATCGCGATTTGAGCTTGGTCCATAACTGTGAAACGTCGGATTGGGTAGTCGAATTAGAAGTCAGGATTAGATCGTGAGTTGGGAGTTGAGAGTTGAGTTGTGCTATACGCTAAAAGCCTCGGTATGAGGGAACATTATATAGTCCCTGGGGGGTGTCTCTGTTAGTAAACAGATAAGGTAGCAAGAGGAAAGGTATAGTGAAAGGAAAATCAATGATACACTGTGAAAGCGAAAGTGAGAGAGTAATAAAGGTAAGCTAAGATAAGTACCGATCTAATCGCAGTAGGGGTTAGGCATTGTGTCCAGTTCGCAGTTCCAAGGCGCGATCCCGAGCGCGTGCGCATCAGAAGAGTTGATTGCGGAAGTTACAGTTCATTCACTCGAACCGGGACCAACAGCAGATGGAAGTAGCTGTAGAAAAAGCCTCAACCATTACGTGACACTGACTTAGAAGATCTGGACAATGCTGCTAAACATGACTGTCATTATCCGATAGCCGCGTTGTCCCCTCCCTCTCCTGAGATGCGAGCTCTTCGTTGATACCAAAAGCCTCAACGAATTCATACTCGAAGTTCACGTCATGGTGCAATATTGGCCAATATCCATCACGTGAATTCATGGATATCTTTGTAGACTTCTGGTCCCGAAGAATAGACGTTGTTGCTCTACAAGCTAGCTAAACATGTATCTTGAACACTTTGAATACATCGAGATAATCCAACAAAATATTGTTCAGTATGGAGTCTAGATTTTGATAACCACTGCTGTTCACGGAAGTTTGGGCCCTCGAGAAGTAGAGGGGACGTTCAAGTATGGTTTTGATCCATGAGCACGGTACAATAAAAGTCACCACAAAGCCAGTCATTTGTTAAGTTTTCATCCACATTCGAGATGACGTCCTAAGCAACAATAGCTTCAATACGGCAAATTATGGACCTTTTTATTTATTGATTTAGTGTGTTAAGAGAATGAAGATTACTCCTGTGATTGTGCCGAGGGGAGGTCGAGATATCTTTGGTGTGTGGTGTAGTGATGTGATCGGATGTCGAGGTACAGTGGCTGAGGGCACACAGTCTATACTTTTTACACTATATACGTTAGCAAGATATCAGCTTGATCAGACACGATGCTGTGTTCCAATTCCAATTCTCATCAAAAAAAAACGCCCGAAGGAATATCATGGATGTCATGAGCGTAAAGCGCACGCGCCAATGTGTTCTCTCTCTCTCGCAAAACTCTCATCCTTATCGATACTGCACCTCCGCGGTGTCCCCCAACTTTCCTACCACCACCCGAAACCTCCAAACCCCAAACCCGAAAATCGCCGCGCCCGCACACCTCGCCCACCATCCAATTGTCTTGCTACTACCACGCTCACCGCATACCCACATCTTTCCTCCCGCCCCCCCTAGAAATGTCCGAGAAACCCACGCCCTCCAAAGCCGACGAATGGGTTGGTCCTAAAGCAAACAAGTTCGACAAGTACGCCACCACCGAGTCGCAAACGCTCCCACGCATATGCACATGATGGCTGCTAGATACTGATTTCCTGGGTGTACAGCAAGGCGTATAGCGAGTACTACGATCCATGTCAGGAAGCGGCAGATAGGAGTATAAAGTGCCTGAAGCGGAACGGGGGCGAGCGAGCAATGTGTTCGGATTTCTTCCAGTGAGTGGTAATCCGTGACGAGTGAGGAGGGGGAGGGGGGTAAATAAGGGCTGCGAATTTGAGGAAATGAGTCTTGGGATAGCAAAAGCTAACCTCGGTGGTGTTACAACAGGGCTTATCGCGATTGCAAAGAGCAATGGGTACGTCACCCATATTTCTATCTACCTACGCGCGCATTGTCATGTTTATGAACAACATACTATTTCCCATGTCGAGTCGGGCAAATGGCGCATATGTTTGCTGACGGATGACACAGCAAGCTGCGAGGAAAGAAGCGAGAAAGAATAAGGGTTGGTTCGGCTAGCGGTAAGGGTATGAATAGGTGTACGATATCTCCGCTCCGCATAAGCACGGCGTTTGGCGTGGGGTTTTGACTTATTGTAACAATATTGGGATTCTTTGTGGTGCTAGATAGTACAGGATGGATTACGACAAAGCTCTTGGTCTCCATAACCAAGACAACGCGGGCGGCTAAGGCTTTCAAACCATATTTCGGCACGTATCACACATCACGCAATGCAGTGCTTACCCGGCCATGTAGAGAGCTTATGCGACACGGGGGAAAAACGGGAAATTGAAGGACTGGGGTTTCAACACGCGGATGTACGGCTCGTGAAGGGCTTCAGTTCTTTGGTTGGAACTGTCATCTGTATTCATAACTTCCTATGTGCCAGCTGAAGCGCAAGTTTCCCTGGCGTCATACAATCGAACTGTAGTAATAGTCGAAGTTGCCAGTGGGCATGCTATTTCCTAGTTGATCTTCTTGAGCTCTACCTCGCTATAATAATGTTAGCATGGCCATCTTATATCAACAGTTGTAGTATGAACACTCACAAGATAAGGTCGGAATTGGGAGGGATCAGTCCGGGGAACTCTCTGAAGTGCACAATTAGAATTGATCCAACCCTGTCATACGCATGAAACTCACTGGTTGCCGTAAGCAAAGTCGGAGGTGATGTCCAGCCTCGCCTTCTCGCCAAGCTTCATCTGCACAACGCCCTCATCCCAGCCTTTGATGACGCGGCCAACACCGATAGCTGTCTTGAAAGGACCACGGCCAGTTGTACTGTCGAACTGCTTGCCCTTGCCGTTGTCCGGCGTCTTGAGCCAGCCCGTGTACTCCATGGTGACTTGGTCGCCCTTTTGCGGGCTGGGGCCGTTGCCCTCTTCAAGAATCGTCTTCTGGACACCCATTGCGCGTGCGGTGGTGGTAAAGGCTCGAGTAGTTACGCGATGGTAGGGGAGAATGTTAAAGAGGCCTCTCATGTGTGGGCTGAGAGAATGGTGGAGGACGGAGGGTTGTTATGGACGAGAGAAAGCAAGGCAGATGGAGGGGTAGCTCTAGTGGGGGTGGTGGGGTGCAGATCGTCAGTGCACAGCCTCATGCATCCTGCAAGGGCAGGGTCATTGGGGTAAGTACGGCGAAAGCGGCCAATTGATCGAGCACGCGGGTGGGCGGATTGCTTACTCAGGATTGCGTGACTGTGAGACTTGCGTTTGACAAGCCGTAACGACGGATCCACACGTCGGTCTGATTAAGTCATGCTATTATCTGACCTTCACGTGAGTCTTCATCCAGTACAATCTCTCGTACGCCTCTCTGTCGCAATACAATCAGCTCAACTTGACGCTCTGCGATGAAGCCACGGCGCATAGAACTTGACTATTTAATCATACTTGAGAGGCCAACCCAAAAGCCTTACCAGGTGAACTTCTTCTCAAGATCGCTGATCAAACTGTTCAATTGCTTTAGTGTCAGACCAGTATATTTCCAGATGGTAGACAGTATACTTGCTGATGTAGATCCCTAGAAAATAAAGCCGTGAAATGGTTTGTTCATGAAGAGGCCATCCACCAGTCAGAGTAAGCTTTGGGTCTCTTCTCAGGTGGAATTTAAAAGAACCTGGAAAGTAGATTTCTTGTTATACAGATCCAATAGCACCAGTATTGGAAGCCCGGCCATCAAACTCTTCCTCATCAGCTGGCGCACCCTCTTGCCCAAGTTTCCTGGCCGCCCACTACAACAATGCCTTCCTACCCTGACGAAGCGCGTCAACAGAAACGTTCACAATTGGAAGAGCGAGAAGTAACAGTAGGATACATATCACAAAGGCTTTCTGGTGTACGCTCAATGGAGAAGAAGTTGCTATCACCGCAGAAGTACTGCAAAGCAAAAGCAAAAAGTGTCGTAGTCATGAGCAACTGTCATCTGTAAGTATAGATGTTACTCTATTCAAATAGGGACGACAAGCTTGTACATTGGTACGAGTGGTGCGACTCGTCTCTTCTGCAATGTGCTAGCTCCATAGCGCGATTTGCGTCGTCTTTCCGGCGAGTTTGGCGGTTGTGAAGTTCAGTTCGTGCATACGCCGACCGAGTAGGTTATTCTCCAATTTCATTCTTAGTGCAAGCTATTCGCATTGTCAGAGATGGATCGGCAAAAGCACATGTGTTTACGAGCTGACCTACGTCGCCTGCTGAGTCGGTACAATGCCTATATAGACGACCCAGCTTCTGTTCCAACAGCTCCAGCTCTGCGAATGACTGCTTCATCCTTTCGAGTGATATGTTCGCATCTTTAGCAGTTATTTCCGAGAAAAACGATATATGCCCATTGACTCTGCTGGAATCTTTCCATACTAGCATTGCCATGGACATATGTGCACGAAGGTCTTGCAGCACTCCTTTCAAACGCACCAGATCCTCGAAATTCTGCTGCGTATCCATTCGCTGGCCTTGATCGCGTGAAAAAGCGGATACGCCGTGAACTCTACTTTTCATCTATTCCGTGTGTTAGACTCTGGAAGCATAGAACGTTTGGTGTACTTGCCCAATCATTGGCTGGAGGACAAAGTTTCTCAAAGAAGTAACTGTACTGTTTTGGGTAACGCTGACTCGAATTGCAAATGTACACAGAAAGTATGTTTGTAGGTCCCATATCGTGACATTGGGATCTATAACCTCGTCGGGGCTCCCTGGGGCAAACAAGTCCTCGTCGTAGTCATCATCATCACTGTTGTCACTTCCAACCTCGATTCCTTCTTGCGATGCACCTGTGAAACCGTCTTTAGATCCAGTTAAAATCCTTGTGCCCGAATGTCAAAATTGTTTCGTGCGCTTTTCTGATAGAAAATCTTACTTGTCTCTCAGTCATCTTGGGATCGATGGCTAAGAATGATAAAGCGGATACTGCGCATTCCTCTGGAAATTTCAGATGGTGGGATTGCTCTGACTGAGTGGGATTCTCACTCAGTGTGAGGTAAGGGAGGCTGAATTAAAGGCTAAATGTCTCAAGTGTGACAGGCTGTACTTTTGTATCAGAAACAACGGGTTTTCATAATCTCGAACTTGTGTTACACACCGGTACCTCTATCTCAATCGTATACGCACGAACTATGTGATGACATAGTGTTCTTCTTAGCGCTTGCCTTTAGCTCCAGGACACTGTCATGATAAGAGTCATGAAGAATTCTGCTAGGGGATTCTGTCTATAACTGGTAATAATTCAGTAATCATGTTGCGGGGTTGCACGCTCTCATCGTGACCTCTATGACCTCTGTGACCTCAGAAGTGAGACAACATCAGAGCACACAAGGCAAAATTGAGATAGAGGACTCACATTAAACGCCTGACGGAATCAGAGTCACCGACTGGTTCGATAGCCTAGCTGATGTTAGCTTCCTCTAAGACCACTCATGTAGTGGCAAGTACGACTTGCCCATTCTTTAAGGACGTCATGTAGTTGTTCGTTTAAAGGTCGCTCTGGCAGGCTCCGGTAGTGATCCGTTGACTTCTTACGACACTCGACCCATGTCCGATTTGACTGTTCCAGTTGACATTGTTTGATAATGTCCTTTCGTAAGAATTTTGTTCCTTGCGCAAATTCCAGAGAGGGAATAGATTCGTCTGCGTTTCGGAAGAATATCTCTAAAATGTCGCGGTCGGAGTTCTGCTCCTCCAGCCAAGCTGAGACTGATGGGTCGCAGACGTTTGTAATGAGATTGGGAGTGGAGAATTGCGGATCCTATTTCTTGAGAGAGACCTATGTGGCCGTTTGTGGGCGCTCATGATCTGAACCTTCCATACGATACTCAGGTAAGCAGTTTGGTAGGTACCTAGGTTGTATGAACATGTACGCTCTAGAATGACAGGTACGAGATAGATTATTAAGAATTCAACTTTCTCGTCAAACCTACAAGTAAGCCGTTCAACACATTAGCTCATTACACTTTAGTATGTTAAGGGTGATATGGTAACAAATGGAGGCCTTCGAAACAACCTTTGAAAGCCGGAATAGGATGCACAGCGAAGGATGATTAACAGAAATTCTGATTCTGAAATGTAGTAAGTTGTCTTGAATCAGGGAATAGACATAGGATAGTTCCCTATATTCTTTGAGTAAGGCCTCATCTTCAAGTATTCTCCACGAACGTCTCAAAGGCTGAGTGTGTCTCGTGAGTGTGTTTTCGTCATGCATGCAGTTGAGCCACCACCTAAAAGTCCTTGGCTATCACTCAGAACAAGACTGAATATCAAGGCAGCACAGCGGAAACGTCGTGCGCTTTAATTCGCTATCTCTAGAAGGCAGTTTCCACCTCGCTTCACACGAAAGGGCCACACGATCGTGGCAGTGTTGGGCCGTCCAAGACCCTGGCGGGATACCATGTCGAGTTACGCCGTCATGATATCCGGTAGGAGGATCTATTTGCTGGTCTGGGCGTATAGCTGCATACCACTGACTATCGCCATTCTTATTGGTCTTTTGCACTTATGTGGCATTGTTGTCTACGACGTTCTGTCGTATGGAATTTTCGGATAGATCTATTGATTTATCTTTGATAGTCAACATGGTGGTTGATATTCTAGCTAGCTGGATAGGGTGATATGAGCGCGAAACGTCCGAATAAGGAAACAGAAGCTCACAGAGATTATGATGCGTTATTATAACAGTATAGATACCTGTTATAATGATGTTTTATACATTACACTCGTTTTTAAGCTTTACGGAAACCACTACATCTGTGAATTACATTTGGAGGTTTCATACCTCCAAAGTCCTTTTAGACCCAACGCGTAATTGACTGGAAAGAAAAGACCCCTACTATTCATATGCCACAGATCTAAGCTCTTAAAACTGGTATGTACCTACAGCAACACACCCAAGTAGTTGATTTGATCGAGTGTGTACCACTTGGCTGAAGTCAATTTCAAAAGTCAACCCTTCCCCCGGAAAAACTCTCAAGATCCCTTCTAGTACATTGCTGCGTCATCTGCCCAAATCAACTACGCTGATATCATTCTTTTTGTAGCAACACACCCTTGACGCACTTGGCGCGCTCTGACCTCATCGATTTCCCCCAATTTCCACAAACATGCACATTTCATCGTCGCTGCAAGTCCCTCGTCCTTCCCCTGTTGTAGCAGCGTCTTGTCTTTCACCGTCTGGGTAACGTGAAGAGAAACAATGGGCAGCCCGAAAACACTAATTGTGTACTCTCAGAGAGTATCTATATTTCAACCGATCACAGACGACTCGTGGTTCAACGCCTCTCCTTCCCATTCAGTACATTTTCGTATTTGGACTTTGGTGATTGGGTAGGTTCCGCAACGTCCGTGGCCACACGAGGGGCATAAGGCGGTCGTATATGGGACAGCTGTATGCCCGCATCTATCCTACATACATTGGCATGTTTAGCTATGAGAGCGGACTGGTTGTTGAATTCACTTACACACTGCCATATAAGTGTGCTTCTTTCTAGTCATGGTAAACAAAGGAATTGGATTATTATCGAGACGTTCGAAATTCGTTGAAGCTAACGCGGCCGCGCTGGTACTCCATGACGTTAAGAAGTAGTCAAGTTCGAACATACTGCCAGTAGCTCCACGAGTTGCGGCTTATTGTTCTCATCCCTACGCAACCGACCGAGCCTTTCTTGTATCTCTGGAGGACCCAATTAGGAGTATGATCTTCTTTGGGCGTTATGTGTCGGCTTCCGAGACTCGATTTACAACACACAGTCAATCTGTTGGTTGTTTTGTGATTTGATGTTGTGTGGGTAGTAGGTGTTGAACGAGTTCAAATTTTGCGGGCCGTTCGATGTGCGATTCTGTAGCAGATGGAAAATTTTAGACTACCAAGGCAACAAGGATAATACATGTTTCGTTTTCTACTGCAAAAGTTTCGATAGATGGGATATGAACAGAGTATTTCAAGGTCATGAAGCAACAGCATCGCTGTGTGAGTACCGAAGTGATGTAGCGGAAGAGATAGTACTTACGTCGAAGAGGGTTGAGAGGACATATCCAAGGTCGCACCCTAGCAGTTAGAAAGAATTGGCCAAGCCTTGAATGTGATGATGTAGCAGAATATCTAGGTATCCAGGGCAGAAGCTATGACATGAAACTTCTCGCTTGGAACATATGTTTTAAGCTCAATCCTCCAAGGCTATTAGATACGTAAAATTGTCGACGCACGTACGCTAAAACTCTGAACGTATTGTACCACCTAGTAAATAGGGAGAGTACGATCTTGACCGACAGCGAAGCGAGTAATCCTTGAGTAATAAAATACATATACTGTAATTAGGATGCAAATGTTGATCCAGGCATAGGTTGTGTTAGAGATCAAGCACATGGGGCAAAGCGGAATGCAGGGCGTTATGGGAATTTGTAAGAATGTGTCAACAAATTCACTGCGCGGCATTGTATACATCGAATTTGGAGAGAAGGAGGTCTTAGATATTGATTTCTGGATTAAAGGTAGACATTTAAATCTCTGGCAGTTAGCATGAAAAGAGGTTTTAATAGGCTTTATTGAACATTTAGTTCCACAGTCGATTATAAGATTATATGAGTATGTCTATTCGGTACTTTGCTTCTCTGCCTGATCGTCGCGCTCTGCCTTGATTCTCCGCCAATCGCCACTCGACTCCTTTATCATGCACTTTCTCTCTTTTTGCTTTCAAGGTAGACAATTGGCTCCTTTTTAACTTTGCGTTTTGACTTCTCATGTGGATTAATTACTTTCTCGGCGTCAGTGGCTTTGCGCGTAAAGGTCAACACGAGCTGCCACTTACAGCTTAGCATACCATCTTGTAGCAAAGACGGAAATTTGTAAAGAATGCCACAAACAGAGAGCCCAGTATTCCGAGAAAATCTCAATAGCTGCTCAAATCTTCTCCCATGTTCCTATACCTTTTTTCGATTCTTGTGGCCTGTGTAACATTGTACTACTAATAACTTGAGCCGCTAAAACCTATCTGTAGCTATTGCTTATACATACCGACAGATCTTTGTCTATAATTTCAAAGAGTTTGAGATGCAATATTCTGTAGTCTTTATTTAAGGGCGGACATGCAGGAAAGTAATGGTGAACTGGCTAGTCCACCATTCTGTATTTTAGATGACATGAGCAGTTTTTACAGTCAGGATTTGTTCTGGTAGAACGAAAAGATGCTTATGTTTGTAGACATGGGAAGATCGGTAAGAGCAGGACGCGACAGATGGTTCAAATGTGAGCATGATGGATCATGTGAAAAGTGGACGTTGACATTGTTGTTCAGATGGATTTGTGGAAGAGATCGGATGTTGTAAGAACATGGGAATGTCTTGATCTTCCTGAGACGTCCCTGAGTTGAACATAGAGAAACCTGTGTAGATAACGAGAATTATCAACACCTCCATGTCGAATGCAAACATCTCATTTGAACCCTAGATTGCGAGGTAATAGATACTTTGCGTATCGTTGGATGGATACACTATGCGCAAAGCGGGTGACACTAAAGTCGACGATCGTCATCGGCTGCTAACTAAGCTCTACGGCGCCGAGCTATCAACTTCTCATTCCTAAGCCCCAACCTCCAACTGCGACAGCGCGCCACCAATACCATGGTTCTCAAAGCGCTCTCCCTCGTTGCCATAGCCCTCAGCGTCTTTGCTTCCGCCACGCCCACCCAATCATCGCTCGAGCCCACCGTCCTCGACCCATCCACCTCCAAGAACCTCCTTGACCTCCACCGCAATCTTATAGAAATCGAATCGATAACCGAGAATGAGGGCAAAGTAGGAACTTGGCTTACCAAATACTTGCGCGCGCATAATTGGACCGTCGAGAAGCAAGAAGTGTCAAAGGGCCGTTACAACCTTCTTGCTTACGGCGGCACACGCGAAACTACTATCCTGCTATCTTCACACATTGATGAGGTACCACCGTACTGGCCATACTACTACAATGAAACTACGGGTATGATTGGAGGTCGGGGGAGTGTAGATGCAAAAGGCAGCGTGGCGCCCATGATAATCGCCGCAGAGGCGATAAGGGAACACCTGCAAGACGATATATCGCTCTTGTTCGTGGTTGGTGAGGAAACTGGCGGCGACGGCATGCGCGCATTCAGCGACTGGTCTGAGCGCCCTTCCTCGCATGAGATCATCATCTTCGGTGAACCTACGGAGAGGAAGCTGGTCTGCGGACACAAGGGCATGTTGGGCTTCTCGCTCCAGGCGACGGGCAAGGCGGCGCACTCTGGGTACCCGTGGCTGGGTGTGAGCGCAAATGATATCATGGTCTCGGCGCTGGGCGAGCTGCTTAAGCTGAGGGAGCACTTGCCGTGGAGTACAAAGTACGGCAACACCACGATGAATTTTGGACGCGTCCAAGGTGGTGTCGCGGCCAACGTCGTCGCCGAAACTGCAACTGCGAATATCGCCACGCGTCTCGCAGCCGGCACCCCGGATCTTGTGCGCGGACAAATCATCAACGCGCTCCAGGAAGTCAAGACATTTGCACAAAAGGAAGGCGGCGATTTGAGCGTAGAGTGGTCAAGCGAGGGCTACGGCGTTGTGGACATTGACTGCGACATCGAGGGCTTCGAGACCATGACTGTCAATTACGGAACCGACGTGCCTAACCTGTCTGGCAACCACAAGCGATACCTCTACGGTCCCGGGTCCATCTTCGTCGCGCATTCAGACCACGAAGCCCTCAAGCGCACGGAGCTCGAACAAGCTGTCCTTGACTACCGCCGCCTCATCCTCAAAGCCACAGAAGTACGCCAAAAGGAGCGACAAGGTGACGTTAAAGAACAACTTGAACTGTAACTATACACGGCTGCATATACGACATATATATACCTAACTGCAAAGTCCATGACATCATCACACGTGAAGAAAATAAATAGAAATTTTGTACCCCTACGTTTAGTCTGCCCGGAGAAGAATCTCGCTCAATAAGTCAGGCAGTTCTGAAAGCAAGTGCTCGGTTTGCCCCCACCCAAGTCTTGCGACTGGGTACATGGCACCGTGATTGATTGTTCTCGCGCGTTTAACCTTTGAATTGATCAAAGGATTACAGAACCGACCGGCAATGGGAGAGAATGCATGGGTCGTCTGTGGGATCTGTTCGATGCGCTGTTGATAGTGTGTGTGTGTGGAGAGGGGAAACAGTAAGGGAGGAGAAGCTCTTATGCTTGCGCAAGCACGGAGCAGGAAAAGGCCCGGCCCGAAGCGACGATAAGATAGAGAGATGGGATGGTGAGGCAGGCCATGGAGAAAAGAGCGACCCTCATCGCGCGCTATGCATTCACTTACCCAATGTAGTTGAAATCAAACACCCCGCAAATGCTAACGTCTCGTATCATACACGTATACTGTACATGTTCGTAAAGCCGTAACGCGACCATCTCAGCTCGCGATAGCTGGCACATCATCCCCCTTTTGCACAATGCCTTCAGCCTCTTCGACTGCTTTTGCCGCCTCCGACATACCCAAATCTCTAAACTGCCAGCCATCGCTCTCCTTCGCCCAATCTTTCTTCTCTCCCAGGATAGCCATGCTACTCTCCTGTGAACGCTTGACAAGAAATTGATCGGCGACCGCTTGCACCTGCTCCGCCGTGACGTCGAGCAGACGCTCGCGACGTGTTTGCAGCATGTCGTCGGTCACACCAGAGAGAAACTGTCTCATACCCTCGCGGCTAACACTCTGTGGTGCATCGTAACCTTGGAACGCACTGAGCTTGGCTTCCTCGAGATCTTGAGCAGTCCATGCACGGTCGCGCGCCCATTGTCCAGCCTCCGCCATGATCTTCATGCTGTTCTGTGGGTTGGGGTCTCTGTATGAGTACATGCCAAAGACGCCACCGAGGCCGCGGGCATATGCGCCACCGCCATATGCACCACCTTTCTCGCGGATCTCGGGGTGTAGTTGCTTGAATGTCAGCATTTTGGCGAGAATCTCAAGGGGCGCACTAGCGGCGTCGGTGTACGAGACTGTTGGAACAGCACGGGCGGAGTAGTAGACTTGGTAGGGGAGGGGAAAAAACGACTTCGCGTTGCGGGGATATTGCTTCTGCTGTGATGTTGTCGGGACAGACACGTTCTTTGGTAGCGTGTTTAGAAAGCGATGAAGTGCCTCTTGGTTCGACGTTGAACTCTCGCTACCGCAGTTAAGGGCCACGCGAAGCTGGTTGCTGTTTGCGATGGTGAAGGACTGTATAGCTTTGAGTTTCTCAATAACATCCTTGAGTGACTCTTGCGACGCCAAGGTTGTCATGAGCTTAACCTGAGTAATACCCCCTGTCTCCTCTGCTAACCGCCCGACAGGACTAGCTCCAGCTTCAGCAAACCGCATCGCGTACGAGTGACCAGACTCGGCAATGGAGTTGATTGCACCACTTGCTGCGCTCTGTAGTAGCTCTCGGATATTCTTCCCCGCTTCCGGTCCATCAAAATCGGTCTCTTGGATAATCGTCCTGATAAGCTCGTACATGTCTGGAATATTGCGATCAAATGCGTAACCAGAGAAAGCCATGCCCTCTTCGTAGGCGTCAAGTGACAAGGGCGATTGTGACGAGTGGTATCCCACAGAGATCCCGCCAGTCTTCAGCTTGATCTGTTCCTCGAGTTGTTCCATCGTCTTGTCCTTGGTACCAAGGCGCATAATGGCACTTGTAAATAAAGGAATCATCTCTCGCAACTCATCTGGAAGGTCGTGCAGTTTGTGTACAGCGCGGAAGTATGTCAAACCGTTTGTAGGAGCCTCACGCCATTGGACCTTGACGCCATCCAAGTCCGTATGTCGCAACGGCTTCCTCTCCTTCTCTCGTGGGATATCCTTGACATGGACAGTAGGTAGGCAGCTCAAGTCCTCGTTCCTTGCCTTCTCTTGTACTTCCAGTAGCTGAAGCTCTCGTTCCTCCAAGTACTTCCGTGCCTCTTGTTCGCTTGGGAATTGTTTGGTGGTCTCTGAGATCTTCGCTGCCAACCGTTGGCTTTCCTCCTCCACCAACTCCTGGCTGAATGTCTCTGACGGCTTCATGGTAAAAGTCAATGTATTGTCGTTGAGGAGGTACTTCTCGATTAGGCCTTCCAAGTAGTCTCCTTCAGCATACTTCCTCTGGAAAGCGTCCACGGTTTCTTGCCATGCGAGAGCCTCCATTGGGTCAATACCGTTGAACCAGCCCGGCTTGAGTCTTTGGAGGATGCCCATGCCGAAGTTTGCCGTCTTGTGCTTGAGGGAGAGTTCCAGCTGATGTAATATGCCATCCACCTTGATCTTGTCAAATCCGCTTTTCCGTACTTCAAGCAGAGTTCCGGCAATAGCTTCGCGGACCTTTGGTACGTCATCTGCCTTGACTGCATCCAGCCCCACTGACAAGACGCCCCGCCTTCCGGCGCTGTCGTAGCCAGTGTTTGCACTGAAATCGGCTCCAAGGCCGGATTCAACAAGGTTGCGGTACAACGGGGACCCATAACCACTCATGAGCAAACTGCTTAGCACACCAAGGGCAAAGTTCTCTACAGCATCAGCGGTGTCGCCCATCATCCATGTGACTGAGGTCTTGTACTGTCTATCTTGAGGTACTAGGGGATCCAAAGGCCCGTCCACCATGACATGCTTTGGGGCTTCCAGAGTTATTGGCGCCTTAACTTCCTGATCCACAGATATCTTGTTGAAGCTGCTCAAGCAGCTATCCACCTCTTTCAGATGTTCGACTAATGGCATATCTCCATAAGTGAGGATCTTGGCGTTGCTTGGGTGATAGTGGTCCGCGTGAAACTTTCGCAGCTGTTCCCAAGTGAGGTCAGTAATCTTTTGGGGGTCGCCACCAGAGTTGTTGATGGCCGGGTAGAGGTGGTCCTGGAACTTTGTGTAGAACAAGTAGCTTGCATCTGACATCTGGCCTTTCATCTCATTGTACACGACGCCCTTGAACACTATGCGCTTTGCGTTCGGATCCTCAGACTCTTTTGCCAACGGGTTCTCGGGACCGAGCCGCCAGCCCTCCTGCGTGAAGTCGTTCTCCTTCAAGAGCGGGTGGAGCGTCGCATCGAGGTACACAGACATGAGGTTCTTGAAATCTTGCGCATTCGTCGTAGCGAACGGGTAGCCAGTGTGGTCGGCAAATGTCCAGGCGTTCATGAAGTTGGACAGCGAGCGGGGGAGCATCTTGAAGAAGGGGTCACGGATAGGGTACCTGGGTTGTTAGTGACATGTCTGGGCCCTGATCGGGGCTACACACCTTTCGCTGCCACATAGTGTGGTATGTTCCAGGATGTGTGGCACTCCAGTGGCGTCTGGCGGGTTAGTCTTGAAGCCAATGGAGAAGACATTGTTCGCATCCTCGCGGGCAATGTGCAGGTACTCGGCGCCCGTCTTGTCGTGCTGGAGGTGCAATGCAGTCAGCTCAAGCTCGGGAACTTGCTTGACGCGCTTGAGGGTGAAGCCGTGCAGCTGCTCGCCGACGCTCGGGAAGTTTGAGACATCAGTGATGGCGGCATATCCACGGCGAGCGACGGTTGACAGCCGGTGGGGGATTATGGCGGCATTTCGACGGCCTTGACACTGCCGGCCAACGGAGCGCAGCATGTTCGGAATGACGGGTGGGTGGCTGGCAGTCGCAATGCTTCCTTTCACTCGCTTTCACAGCCGGGACCAGAAATGTCAAAGGCCAGGTAGGCCATCGATGACGCCTGTGCCGCCGATTGGCCGAGGGTCCCATGTCCCCAAAGCAGATTAGCCCGCAAAATTACTAAGACGCAGGAGTGTGCCTGTAGCCTGTACGGGCGTTTGATGCATTATGGGAGGTTTGACAAAGCCACATTGGGCCAAACCAGTGTATCCTTGCCTCTGTCACGGTTTGATAGTGAAGCTTGTGGGCGTGGTGGAGACTCTTGGACGCTGTCTTGTGCCTCTGCGCCGTCGAAACCACCAACCTCTGCTCCCCTCCTTCCTTTTCGACACCCGCCACAAGACATTGCCCAATCTGACCGGGACGGCTGCGTGACCTTGCACCGTACATATTACTACACCACGTCGCTTGAAGCACCCTCGACTGCCTTGTGTGTCTGTTTTGCACCCAAGCAGCCCTGAGACGTCAGCGGACGACTTGTGCCCTCACCACGCGCATCGTAGACAGGCGGCGGCAGGGGCAATACGGATGCGCACTCCGCCAGCACACAGTACCGTTTTGCGAACTGGTTAGATTAGGAGTGTAGGCGGAGGATTATCGGACGCAAAGCCGACAAGATCCCCCCCTCCCAAGCCGGCGTGCTACACCGAAGAGTCACGGCTTCATGGCAACCGTCGCTCAGCAGCGCCAGCCGACGTCTGCCCAGTCCCGTCCACATCACGACGCAACCCGCAGCGCATCTGCCTCGCCCGCAAACATGGCACCCGCACAACATCCCCCAGTGCCTGCGCCCGCGCCCGCCAAAAAGGGCAAGGGCAAGAAGGCGCCAGACCCGTCGGAGCAGCAGAAGCAGATCCAGGCCAAAATTGCTCAGCTCGAGCTGGATCAGGCAGGAGACAAGGAGCAGGAACTTGAAATCGGTGCGTCTCCCCATACCTGGCCATGGCGACGGCGACGGCGATGCGGAGGCGGGGATACCCTGCGTGGCGCAGTCACTGTCTGCACACCATGGCACTTGGGCTAAATCATATGAACCGCTGGCTGACGAATGGCATGGACAGAACGCGAAGTCAAGAAAGCAAACCGCGAACTCTCCTCGCTCCTCTCTAACATGGACGGCCCCCTGTCTCGCCTCGAAGTAGTGCAGAAGCGATACACCGAACTGTTATCTGACATGAAGCGCACCGAACGCGAGCATCAGAAGGCGAAGAAGCGTGGGGACCAGCTGCAGAAAGAGAAGGATGCGCAAAGGTCGGAGCTTAACAAGGTCACTACCATGAAGGACAAGTTGGACAAGCTGTCGCGTGACTTTGCAAAGGAGAACAAGAAGCTCAAGGACGAACTACATAAGCTCGAAACAAGCGAATCAACTGCCCGGCAAGAGCTGCACGACCGTCTCGAACACCTTGTGAATGACGTAGACGACTGTATCGCAGCTGCAAACGGGCCAGAACCTCCGAACCAAGCTGAACAGGAACTGGATGAGCTGTGAGTTTGAGTGGCTCAGCTGCCCCTGATATCTTCTTGGACTAATACAAATAGATTCCGCCAGAAGTTCAAGTCGTTCATTGACCAGTACGAGCTGCGTGAGCTGCAATACCACTCCATGCTTCGACTCAAGGAACTTGAAATACAGTACCACTCCGCCCGGCTAGAGCAGCAACGCAAACAGCAGGAGGCTGAATCGTCAAAGTCACATCAATTGACCCGCCAGGTGTCGACTTTCTCGCAGACGGAAACCGAACTTCGCACGCAGCTCAATATATATGTGGAAAAGTTCAAACAGGTACGTCAAGTCCTTCAATCCCTAGTTGATCAGTATCATCATGGTTAATACTGACCAGATGCAGGTCGAGGAAACTCTCAACAACTCCAACGATCTCTTCCTCACCTTCCGCAAAGAGATGGAAGAGATGTCCAAGAAGACGAAGCGCCTCGAGAAGGAGAACCAAAACCTACAGCGCCACAAAGACATCACGAATCGAAACATTGGCGAGATGGTAGAGGAGCGCCAGAAGATGCAAGAGGAGCTTGCCAAGAGGACGAGAGAAACCGAAGATCAACGCAAGAAGATTGCTCGGCTAGAAACATTGTGTCGCGGGATGCAAGCGCAGGGACGAGGGCAGGTGCCAATGCACGAGTTGGAGCATGAGGAGCATGATGAAGAGGACGAAGAGGTCACAGAAAGCGAATATGAATACGAAGACGAAGATAGTGCAGAGTACGATGACGATACCGAGGAAGACGGCGTTGAGCCTGCACCTGAGCGTAGACCGTTTGGGCCTGTACCACCTCCTCCGCCTCAACCGCAAACAGTTTCGCAGGGGAAGCTTAACGGACACAAACAGGCCAACGGGCAAATGAATGGAGTCAAGCGCTAATAGCAATATCAGCCTATGATGTTCCAGATATACCGCAGTCTGCAACCATCGCTTTGCACCAGTTCATTCAGTTAGAGCTTTCAGAGTCATCTGGAAGAGGCCATGGCGCATTTGCATCTCAAGCGGCGAGTATATGGAATCGCAAAGAGAACACTCTGAGACGGTTGGTGAAGATCTCGCGGCGTGACATTGAATCTTGAGATGAAATCAAGTGCTCCTCTCTGCATTCTTTCTTGAATATGCGTAACCCTGATCATTACTCTCAGACTCTCTCTTCAAGCCATCACAAAGACATCAATGATGATATCCGACTTGGGTCACCTTTGCATTGTTTATTGTTTCGAAAGTCTTGGAAGCATTGCCAGCACCTCCAAAGGAAGGCAAAGCAACTGACAAAATTCAGAAGTATAAAGACACTAAGCGTCTGAGTCCCATGCGAACGACATGTGCAAACAAGTTCTAAGACAGGCGACGAATCGGCGGGTGGAGATGGAGATGCCTCGGCACGATTTCCCCGCAAGACCCTTGTCGTCAAGGACATCTTCTACCGCAGGCGCAGCTGCTATTTAGCATCAACATGCCCATGTACTTGCCATGTCGTCACGTATAGCTCGAGTCCTCCCGGCGCATTGTTCATATTTTTCATCAGTCTATCCGACTTGACCTTTGATTGCTGCTACTTCCTTTCCGCACACAGCTACAACCATCTGTGTCAACATGTCTCCACCGTCACTGCAAACGCCTCTCTCAAAGCTGCTGGGCATCCAGTACCCCATTATCCTCGCCGGAATGGCGCGCACATCAGGCGGCCCCCTTGCAGCAGCAGTGTCGAATGCTGGCGGCCTCGGAGTCATTGGCGGTCTGGGCTATACCCCCGAACAGCTGCAGTCTATCATTGATGACCTCAAGTCCAATCTTCGCGACAAGAACCTCCCCTTTGGTGTCGACCTAGCTCTCCCACAAGTCGGTGGTAGCGCGCGTAAGACGAACCACGACTATACACACGGCCATCTTGACGAACTTATCGAAGTCACAATCAAGAATGGCGCGAAGCTGTTTGTCAGTGCGGTGGGTGTGCCGCCAGCGAGGACTATCAAGAGACTTCACGAAGCGGGTATCTTGATCATGAACATGGTCGGCCATCCCAAGCACGCGAAGAAGGCGCTAGATGCGGGTGTGGATATTGTATGCGCGCAAGGCGGAGAAGGCGGAGGACACACAGGCGACATCGCAAACAGCATTCTCATACCATCCGTCGTCGATGTCGCGCGCAAATACAAGAGTCCCCTCACGGGCGAGCCCGCCATGGTAGTGGCAGCAGGAGGCATCTACAACGGTCGCAGTTTAGCGAGCAGCTTGATGCAAGGCGCACAGGGTGTGTGGGTGGGCACGCGGTTCGTGGCCTCGACGGAAGCTGGTTGTTCACAGATGCACAAGGAGAACGTCGTCACGGCCGACTTCACTGACACAGGGCGCACCTTGGTTATCAGTGGTCGTCCTTTACGTGTCCGCTACAACGACTACATCAAGGAATGGCACGAGAGAGAGGACGAGATCAAGAAGCTGACCGAGGCGGGCATCGTGCCGCTAGCAAAGGACATGGACGATGGCAAGGACGTGGATATCCCATTCCTGATGGGTCAGGTTGCAGGCGTGATAGGGGACATTAAGCCTGCAAAGGAGATTGTGGACGAGATGGTGCAGGAAGCGGTTGAGATGCTGAAGTTGGGTCAGACGTTCATTGCGGGGCCCAGTAGCAAGCTGTAGGTAGATGTCGATTGTCCAGGTTTGGGCTGTATTAATGATAAACTGGGCCGTGCCGTGCCGTGCCTCAATACTGCTTCATCGTATGTCGGTCCCTGGATTCCCGGGGTGTATCTGGTGGGTGTAACGTGGTTTCAGAAGCGAATGGCGGCCAAGTCGGCGTGCATGTTTGCTTCAGGGGCAGTGGTTTTGTTGCACAGAACACAGAACACAGGATCTATTGACGGTCGGTACACGACTAGGCGAAGATGATGTGGTGTGGGAAGAGAGTAGGGACCTTCCCTAGTGAGCGGCATGTGAATGATCAGCGGCTAGGATGGCGCTCCGCGAACCCAGGGCAGCACAAGCTCAGGAGAGATGCGACGGAACACGCGGTGCCTCCGCAATATTCACAATTAATACCCTTCTGCAGTCTCGGTCGGCCAAACTTAGTATTCTTATCCTCGCGCATCTCGAACGCCCTAGACCCCCCTGGCGTTTGCGGATTTCTCCACTCTCTCTGCCAGTAGGCTTCGATTGGACCTCTCACTCTCTCACTCTCTCTCTTCCGCGGCGCTCGCTCGCCAGTCAGTACTCTCCTGTTCATAGATGACGCTGGTTGCGCAGTCGACACCACGGAGCAGCGGCGCATCATTCCATGCAGTCAAATCTCAGAGCCCAGGCTGAGATTCAGGCCCAGAGGAAGAAGGTATGCAAGGTTCCGTTTGTTGTACATGCTCGTGCGCCGCACTGAAGAGCCCTCCCCGGATCCATGTTTCGTGTATTGATTGCTGATGCTGGAATTATAGCAGCTTGCGAATTCTTACAAACAGTTGCTTGAGTGAGTCGCCCGCGAGATAATTGCTTTTGCGCGCGCGCGCGCCGCCTGCGCGTTTCACATGCCGTGTTGCCTTTGCTGACCTAGACACAGTGAATTCGCCGCAACTGACCTGAAGACTGTCGGAAACTACACTCTTGGAAGGCTCATCGGCAAAGGCAGTTTTGGCAAGGTCTACTTGGCGTCACATAAGCTCAGCAATGGCTCCAGGGTGCGATGCCGGAATTGACAACAAGCCAGGGTCGGCCACGCTGACCGCAGACAGGTCGTGCTCAAGAGCGCGAAGAAGAATGACGCCAACCTCGCGCGCGAGATCCACCACCATCGCCAGTTTATACATCCACACATTGCCCGTCTGTACGAGGTCATAGTCACCGAGGAGCTGGTCTGGTTGGTGCTCGAGTACTGTCCAGGCGATGAACTCTACAACTACCTCCTAGCCAAGGGTGCTCTCGAGCCCACAAAGGTCCAGCGCATCTTCACCCAGCTTGTCGGCGCCGTCACCTACGTCCACAACAAATCGTGCGTCCATCGCGATCTCAAGCTCGAAAACATACTGTTGGACAAGCACGAGAATGTCAAGTTGGTCGACTTTGGTTTCACGCGCGAATATGAGGGCAAGTCCAACTACCTGCAGACATGGTGCGGCACCATCTGCTACAGTGCTCCGGAGATGCTCAAGGGCGAGAAGTATGCGGGAGAAAAGGTGGACGTTTGGAGTCTGGGTATCATCCTGTACGCGCTTTTGGTGGGTGAGCTGCCGTTTGACGACGACGACGAAATAGTCACCAAGACGAGGATACTCAAAGAGGAGCCAAACTACCCGGCCAACTTTCCACAGCAAGCCAAAGAGTTGTGCCAGTTGCTGTTGTCGAAGCGGCCCATCTTACGACCTACACTGGCAGATATACTGCAGAACCCATGGCTGTCGGAGCATGCGCCACGTCAGCAGGAAATTCTGAAGCTCCAGCAGCCGGCGCCTTTCTCTACCGAGCTGGAGAAGGAGGTTCTGCATCGTATGCGCGCTGCTGGGGTGGATATTGACATGGTGATTGAAAATGTGCTGGCTCAACGGTGCGATTCTTTGGCTGGTTGGTGGGCCCTGCTGCTTGAGAAGGAGGAGCGGAAAGCCAAGAGAAGAGAACGCAAGCGCAAAGAAAGGGAAGCCGAGGCCAAGAGTCTAAGGCGGTTGAGCGCTGCGAGCAGTCGTCTAGATAAACTTGCACCTACTATAAGAGAGATGGACGAGGAAGGCTTGCATTCACCGTCCACACCCAAGAGTCGTGGGAGGACGATAAATCGCAGCAGCTTACATGGTGGGTTTCACTTTGCGTTCAGAGGGGGATTTTTTTCTAAAATAAAAATAAAAAAGTAGGACTGTTGCTGACTGACTTGAACCAGGTGCTCCCGAGCTACCGCGCCTACCAGAAATCGGCACCTCTCCCACTCTCACAGTCGACGACAAGCCCCTTCCTCCAATTGATACGCACCGTGGTCGTAAATCACACTCATCTTCACGGCCGCCAGTACCAGGAAAAGACATTGACAGGCGGAGGTCGCGCAGTAGCATGCTACAAGTCGTTTCCAGCAACCCTGACCTTCTTTCCCCCAACGGCTTCGTGCCTAAGCGGCGCCGGAAGCAGCCATTTATCAACCATCTTCTGTCGCTTCGAAACTGGATAAAAGAGACGTCGAAGCGGGCACGATCGCCCGGCTCAAAGGCTAGTAGCGGGCACTCACCAAAGCTGCCCGAGAGCAAGTCTCCAGATTCGAAAAGGAGGTCAAACCTGACGAACCGATCGTCCATAGCGACAACTCCCAGAACGCCGCAGGCACACATGCCACCCCGTCCACGAGGTTCGACACACGGCTCTGGCTCAATGAGACGACTTTCAGCGTCTCCTGCCCCACTCACGCCGCGCTCTTCCTACCGCCGATCCTCTGGTGGTCTCCGAGGTCGAAAGTCGACGTCCTCGTCGGTATCCTCGATCCGGTCGATGCCACACCACCACCACTCGCATAGCAAAGCATCGTCCATATCCTCAGCCTCGCTCGCTTCTCCCTCGGGCTCGGTTAGCGGGCATTCGCACAAGCCGTCCAAGTCGCCACACAACAGCATCAAGGTTCTGCCTGCGACGCCAACATCCTCGTCCTTTCCCTCCAACGTCCGCCTCGTGCGTTCAGGCTTCCCACCGGGTCTCAACGAGTCCAGCGCGGCGTTTGGCAACGGCAACTCGCTTCCGCCGCAATCGCCCGGTCTGGTGTTTGCAAAGCGGAAGAGGACGCCGTTCAAGGGGCCGATGATCAACACTGGCGGCAATCCGGTGGGCAGCGGATGGAGGAGTAGGAGTGGAGAAGGAGGGGGAGCGGGGAGCAGAGGCACGAGTGTGCAAGGGAGAAGGAGTGGAGAGATTTTGGGAATCACGGAAGAAGACGAGGAAGAAGAGGAAGAGGTGGAGGAGGTGGAGACGTTTGGCGGGAAGTTGGGTGAGGGTGAGTTTGTAGAAGAAGATGAAGAAGAAGAAAATGGAGCACCGCCTATGACGCCGCCTAAAGACAAGGGCGTGGCTCTTTAGGCTTGATGTTCATTTTGCTTCTAAAAAAAAAGGGGGTGGGGAACGATTTATTGGTTTGTTTGATATTAGGCGGAAGTGTGGGTTGTTGGTTTGGTGTGCATATCTTTGGCTTATTTTCGTCGCAGGCGTGTCTTTTTCCTCTTTGCTATGGAAGGAGAGCGTGTTTTTTTTTTGGGGGGGAGGGGTTATTATTATTTCTGTCTTCTTCTCCGTCTTCTTCTTCTTCATCTTCTCATTTGTCCATTTAGTTTCTCATGCATTGCACGATATGATAGACTTGTAGCCATTGTTTTTTTTTGTCATTTGGATGCCTGTCTACCTACCTACTTACTTAGTTGCTGCTACTGTCTCTATGTATTCTTTTTCTAGTCCATTCCAATTCTGCACATGCATCGGCCAAATACTTGTTGCTCGTCGGCCCCATTTACCATGACTGTTGGGGGCTGGACATGGCGGAGCCCAAGTCACGGATAAAATTGCAACAGAGGAACCTCAACTCGGCGCTGAAGGAAGAATTTCGACCGTCCCGCGGTCGATCCGCATTGTCAATGGAGTAAGCGAGTCGGAGCATTCGTGTCAGCTCGGATCGTCTCACACGAAGGAGCTTTAGGGTTTTCGCGGATAAGCGGCATGGCACGCTCATACGAGATAGTAGAAGAAATCGATACTTGACTGATGCTGGGCAACGTCACACACTGACACGTGTATGCATACAATGTATGCAGGTACGGCATCTAACCAAGTCAAGTACAGCAGAAATGTACCCCCGCGGGGGGG